>JARYGA010054018.1:0-24933 GCA_030545235.1 Helianthus tuberosus | reverse complement strand
CCAAATTGTGACACCTTTGCCTCCTCGGCCATCAAACAAATACCAAACTAATGAAATATTGTATTTCATTCTTGGAATTTTTATAAATATGTGTATCTTTTGCACATATCAATTCTTGTTCAATTTCAGGCTCTAAATCGCTTTCTGGAAGGTTATACGCGCACTGATGAGTAAATATAACCAGTTTAATGCAACAAACACTCCGGAACAGTGAAATAGGCTTAACATGCCTTAAATAACCTATACATAACTTAGAAATAAGTTTTGGAAGGTTTGGTGTGCCGAAATCATGTTTATTCGCTTACAGGGACTAATTTCGACAAACTGCGAAAGTATGCCGATTCGTACTGTAACGAACATTCTGGAACATGACCATAAGTTAAACATACCCTAAATATCCTTTAAATACCTTAGAAATAGGCTTTGAGGGGTTCGGTGTGCTAAAATAAACTTTTTGGTCATTCAGGGACTAAAAGCGTCAAAAAGTGCATAAGTTTGCATTTTCGCGCATATCTTACGCTCTGAATACATCCGGATATCCAAAACTTTATGTAATCATTAAAATATTTTATTTTAGTGATTGGCATGATAAAATTCCATTGGTCGCGTAATTTGGATCGTTTTTCGCATTCGTTCGTGTTTCGTCGTAATTAACCGAACAACGCAACCGTACGACCAAACGAACCGACATCCGAGATATTTTTGAGCATGTTTCATGTTCCCTATACTTTAACTTCATTTTAGAGCCTTTGAAATGGGATTAACAGGGCTTAAACGTGTCAAAAATGCATCAAGAACCATGTTTTGCATATTCAGGGACCAAAATTGACAATCTGCCATAGTTATCTTAGGAAGGGACCAAAGTTGAAAATCTGATTTCCAGCTTGTTCCAGCTGTTCCCCTCATTTGTACATGGTTATAATGAAACTAGGGGCTTGTTTTGGGGTACCCTTGGTATTCTAAAACCATGGGCACACATGTAAGGTCCAGATCGAAGCTCGGTTTTCGATGAACGATCCTAACTGTCTTGGTTTTCCTATAAATACCCCCACCCTCTTGCTTCAAAACTCACATTTGATCTGATTTGGCTCTCTAAGTTGAAGTATACACTTCATACCTGAGAGTAATCAGATCAAAACTTCCATTCTTGGACCTGTTGTTAGTCCTCTTTCGTTCTTTTTCGCGTGAAAGTCAAACTGTGTTTGACTTTCTGTCACACCCCGACCGCGTAGAACATACAAAACGTGGCGGAAACGTCGGGGGGTGTTGTAACAGAATTAATTGTTTCATAACCATGGTATTCAAAGTTGGTATTTTATTTATAAACATAAGAGTTACATTGTCTTAAACAGAAATCAAAGAGTTCAAAACATAATTAAACTAGTTCTATCTTCATTTTATGTCTCTAAGGCACAAGTCCGCCCTAGTGTCACGATCATCATCCTAAGCGATAGCTCCTGAAAACACATGTGAAAATAGGTACGTCAGCATAAAAATGCCTGTGAGATACATAGGTTTGTGAAAATTGGATTCATGACTTAAGTTTAGGAAAATGTTTAGTCATGAACCATGTAATTTGATTTGTTTTGTAAATCGCTTGAAAAACAATAAGTTCAGATGATATGTATAAATAAAAGAATAATGTATGGTTAAATGAATAACCATGTAAAATGAGTTGTATAAAATAAACTGTATTGTAAACCAAGTCTTGTGAAAACATGTTACTTGTGTAAAATGTATAAGTCCAAAATGAATGATTTAAATAACGCTATGATATGTAATATAATACAAACACTTATATATAGGAAGTACCAGCAGCGTATCCACCATGCTTGTATCATATTACTCACATCTCGTTACTTAAGTCACTTAAACCAACCAACAATGTATAATGTCTATGTTTAAACCAATTGTCAAAAGTCCTTGTATAAACCATGTCAAATGTTGATAGTCCAAAAGTAGTCAAGTAATGTGTAACAATTGTTATGTATTGTAAGTAAAGTATTGTCACATAAACCAAATGTAGAAATGTACAAAACAAATATTTTGAATATATCAAAAAGTTATGTTTTGCAAAGTAATGCATGCAACATTGATACAAACATTTATGTGGTAAGTTAACGCATACATTCAAGCCTTGAGACAGTCGGATAACCCTTTCAGTCAAGGTTATCAAAAGAATTGTTTTCGGATTCAGTCATTCCTTACATCCAAACAAACCCGAGATGTTAGGAATGGGATTTGTCAAGTCCTATGGTACCAGTACTTACTACCGAGCGGCGTAGCTAATGTTAATGAACGTATAATAGTCTCGTTTGTGCAAACCAAATGTTATAGCAATTGTATACAAGTCATATGAAAACAATGTACTAAGTATGCTAAGTTAACATACAAAGCAGAAAAGTCATGTAAATCAATGTGCTAGCATGCTATCAGTTAACATACGTAGCAGAAATGTAATGTAAAACAATGTACTAAGTATGCACATAATAGGCATATATAGCATGAAATATAATGAAATCATGTACTATAATGTACTAATGAACATAGCAGGTATATGATGTGAAAACATGGATAGCATGAAAGTAACAAGTAGGCACATGTGTTTCACCCCAAAACAGTTTGGAAAACAGTAAAAGAGGGGTCTATGTACTCACTTGAGATTGCTCAGAAGTCCTAAGATAACCACCAAGCAATGTTAGAAATCACGGATATCAAACGACACCTAATATAGGTAACTACATTAATAAACCGGACCTAGATCGGAAGATCGGATAGAATGTGATTTAGACCCGACAAGTTTGAAGACTTGTTTAATATGGGTATTTCATACACATTCTGGAATTCTAGATAAAACTGATAAAGTTTGACCCGCTTCGGCTAATTTATGTAAACTAGTTATATAAACCGAACCGAACGCGTAATAAGCGTAACGGGTATCCGTAAGAGCCATATACAGGTTTCCTAAGTTAATATGCTTCAAATATGTTGTGACATCAGTAAGATGTCTTTTATTATGCCCGAAACGTATTTAAACACAAACTATGCACCGTAAGGGCATTTTGGTAATTTCACATAAGCCGTGAAGCTCAAAACTGAAGTCTGAGTTAAACAACTTTTTCTTACTGTTAAAACATTATAATTTACCTAAAATATCAGTAGGTATCAACCCTTGTATATCTAAAATAGTTCTAGTACATACTATGCGTTAAAAACGCTTAGAAAGGCGATTAGGAGTCGTTTCCGGGTTATATACTTAAAGCTGATATTTTTATTATTCCAGAAGGCTTAAAATAATTTATTTATCATTTGAGATCAGTAGCAAAAGGTTTGGAGTCGTTTAGATATGTAAAACTTATTTTATAGCCCGTAAGGGCAAAACCGACAATTACCGGATTAAGCCTACGACTATAAGTTATGCTCAGCCTAAAATTAATTAAAAATCTTCAAAAATCCCAAAATAATATATTACATCAGTGGGTAATAAGTTTGATATCAAAAAGTAGGCTTAAATAGGCTATACGCTAATTACGCCTTTTAATTAACATAAAGCTTTCATTTTGCGCTAATGAGCATAACTCTCAATCTACACCACCAATTGATCTAAAATTTTGGGTACAAGTTTATATATCAGTAACAAAGGTTTCTACTCTTTTACATTTTCAAAAATCACGTTTTAAGGTAAAAAGGGCATAATGGTCAACATATGAGCAATTAACGGAAACATGCATATTAATTGGATAACTAATGAACCAAGGTGTATAATCACAGAGGGTTATACTAGTATGTAACCTAGTCCAATTAAAGCTCTGAGGCATTTCTAAAACATGCCTAAACGGGTCAGAACTGAAAGTCAAAGAAAAAGTCAAACTATGCGACTTTCGGTTCCGAACCGGGTCTAAACAGGAAATTGTCGGGTTGAACATGTTTAGACATGTTCTTACACTAATTATCAAGTTATAATAATGATCAAACAGGTTGTATATGTTCTACATTGCTAATTTTGCATAAATTAGGATTTAAGTATCCTGATGACTTTTTATTAGCAAGTTTGACCCGACATTTGACCTAGTTAGAGTGGGAATCAGGGGAACCCTTTTAAGGTTTTATTACCCACATAATTACCAACTTATAACTACTTTTGATTCGACTAATCACAGGACCATTAGTGATTAATCTTAAAGTCAACCGTTAATTACGACGGTTTGACTTTTAAGCTAAAACTAAGCAAACACTAAACTAAGGAAGGATTAGCAAACTTACTGAAGTCCTAAGCTTGATTAGAGATCACTTGAGAGAAGACTTGTGCTCCAGAAATGCTCCAGAAATGCAGAAGTGAGGTGTGTTCAATGTTTGCAACTTCATGCCCTTTTATAGTGGATTTAATCACTATAAAATGTTGACACACAAGTCTACAAGTGACCACAACTTACTATCAAGTGTCCCTAAGTGTCTAAGGGGTGTTTAGGGGCCAAGAAGGATGAGGAAAATCGATTAAAGATTAGTTGCAACATTTGAAACAGCCAACAGCCAACTTTCTGCATCTGGACGGCCCTTACGGACCGTAAGGGTGGACCTTTACGGTCCGTAAGCCTGTCATCTGGGCAATACTTTCTTTTTCAGTTTGCATCCCTGGCTCTTGGTCCTTCGAAAGGTCAATTAACTTATTTCCTTGCACTTTGAACCCTCTAAATTGACATATAAGGGCTTCAAGATATTTACCCACTTTGTTAAGTCCCTGGACACTTCTGGTTAACCCGAAAAGTCATAACTTTCAACGTTAACGCTTTAACCCCTTGTACACGAATTTGATCATAACTTTCTCGTACGATAACGAAACTTTATGAAATTTATATCGTGCATTCTAGTGAGCATAATTAACAGTTACAAAGCTTCGGGTTTGTCAAGTTTAGTCCCTGTAAGCAAATTAACTTGTTTTTGCCATACCAAAGCCTTCAAAACTTATTTCTAAGTTATGTAAGGGTTATTTAAGGTATGTTAAGTATATGTTGATGTTCCAGGGTATTTGTCGCATTAAACTGATTATGTTTTCGCACCAGTTTGCGTATAAATCTCCAGAAAGTAATATAGAGTTTGAAATTGGACAAAAGTCAAAACACGGAAAATGTAAAACATAACCAAACAAACATTAGGATCAAATAACATTGTTTTATTGATAATAGAACTATTCACAAAGATTAAAAACACAGATGTTACAGTCTCCCCTACTTGTGGAAATTTCGTCCCGAAATTTATTTAGAGGAAACTCGTGGAAAAAGATGCGGATATTTCGCCTTCATTTGATCTTCGCGTTCCCAAGTAAACTCGGGTCCACGTTTAGCTTCCCAGCGAACTTTGACCGAAGGAATGCGCTTGCGTTTAAGCCACACGTTCCATGATTTCCACTGGCTTCTCAACAAATTTCAGTGTTTTATCAACACGAATTTCGTCAAGTGGTATGTGGAGGTTCTCATCAGCTAAACACCTCTTGAGATTGGACACGTGAAAAGTTGGATGAACATTTCCAAGTTCAGGAGGTAACCCAAGTCTGTAGGTGCAAGTTTTCCTTACCGATTCTTTCGACGATCTTGAATGGTCCAACGTATCTAGGTGCAAGTTTTCCTTTCTTTCCAAATCTAATCACACCTTTCCAAGGTGAGACCTTCAGTAATACTCGATCACCGATTTGAAATTCCAAGGGCTTGTGTTTTGGGTCCGCGTAACTCTTTTGACGGCTTCTAGCTGTCTGAAGGTTATCACGAACTTTCTTAATCTTGTCTGTTGTCTCTAAAATGAGGGCAGGTCCAGTAAGTTGAGCCTCGCCAATCTCATTCCAGCAGACTGGTGAACGACATTTTCGAGCATAGAGAGCCTCGAAAGGAGCCATTTTGATGCTGGTGTGATAACTGTTGTTGTAGGAGAATTCAATTAACGGAAGATGTGAATCCCAACTACCTCCAAAGTCGATCACACAAGCTCTAAGCATATCCTCCAGAGTCTGGATTGTTCTTTCAGATTGACCATCCGTTTGCGAATGATAAGCTGTGCTCAGATTAAGTTGGGTCCCCATAGCAGATTGCATGGTTCTCCAAAAATGAGAAGTGAAACGAGCATCTCTGTCAGAAATGATGTTCAAAGGAACACCGTGTCGAGCTACAATTTCATCCACATAGATTTTTGCAAGTCTGTCAGCAGGAAAATCCTCACGGATTGGCAAGAAATGTGCTGACTTAGTAAGACGATCAACAACTACCCAGATGGCATCATGACCTTTCTTTGTGCGCGGAAGTTTGGTAACAAGATCCATAGTAATGTTTTCCCATTTTCGAACTGGGATCTCTGGTTGCACCAATAAACCAGAAGGATGCTGATGTTCAGCCTTAACCTTAAGACAAGTAAGGCATTTTGATACATATAAGGCAATGTCTTTCTTCATACCAGGCCACCAATAGTGAATACGAAGATCCTTATACATCTTATCTGAGCCCGGATGAATAGAATAACGAGACTTATGGGCTTCATCCATAAGCAAGGTACGAAGATCATCCTGGCTTGGGACCCACAAACGGTCCATGAAGTAATATGATCCATTGTCCTTCAGTTCAAGAGCAGGTGTTATGTGATAGGGAAATTCCTTATCCATTAAACCTTGTGAAACACAAGATTGTTGAGCCTGAGAAATGCGTGCTTGGATATCGGATCGAGCTTGAATAATAGATTGAACACGTACACAATGAAGCTTAGTACGTTCCTTATGACTCAATGCATCGGCTACGACATTCGCCTTACCAGGATGGTAGCGAATCTCGCAGTCATAGTCGT
This sequence comes from Helianthus tuberosus, assembly GCA_030545235.1. Classification (NCBI taxonomy): domain Eukaryota; kingdom Viridiplantae; phylum Streptophyta; class Magnoliopsida; order Asterales; family Asteraceae; genus Helianthus; species Helianthus tuberosus. The sequence goes on along the minus strand of JARYGA010054018.1, from coordinate 18,111 downwards.
TTAAAAGCTCGACCCAACGTCGTTGCCTCATGTTGAGTTCTTTCTGGTTGAAGATATGCTGAAGATTTTTGTGGTCCGTGAAAACCACACATTTTGTACCGTATAAATAGTGTCTCCAGATCTTAAGAGCGAAGACAACTGCTCCCAACTCAAGATCATGAGTGGTGTAGTTCTTCTCATGTATCTTCAACTGCCTCGATGCATATGCTATGACTTTGTTCCTTTGCATCAGAACACAGCCAAGACCCAATTTAGATGCATCACAGTAAACGACGAAATCATCATTGCCCTCAGACAAAGTCAGAACAGGCGCGTCGCAAAGCTTTTGCTTCAAGTGTTGAAAAGCTCCCTCTTGCTTGAATCCCCAATCAAAGGGTTTGTTCTTCTGAGTTAGAGCAGTTAGAGGAACTGCAATCTTTGAGAAGTTCTCAATGAAGCGGCGATAATAACCCGCTAGACCAAGAAAAGAACGAACTTCAGTAGGAGTAGTAGGCGTATCCCAATCCTTAATCGCGCTGATCTTGGAGGGATCTACATGAATACCTCGTTCGTTGATAATATGTCCTAAAAATTGAACTTCTTTAAGCCAAAATTCACACTTGGAGAATTTGGCGAAAAGTTGCTCTTTCTTTAGGAGTTCCAAAGTAAGACGAAGATGTTGCTCGTGATCAGCTCGCGTCTTAGAATAAATCAAGATGTCGTCAATAAAAACAATGACGAACTGATCCAAATAAGGTTTGCAGACCCTATTCATTAAGTCCATGAAAACAGCAGGAGCATTAGTCAAACCGAATGGCATAACTGTGAACTCATAATGCCCATAACGAGTGCGGAACGCTGTCTTGGGAATATCTTCTTCATGTACACGAAGTTGATGATATCCGGAACGTAGATCAATCTTCGAAAAATAAGAAGCGCCCTGTAACTGATCAAAGAGATCGTCTATGCGCAGTAGGGGATATCGATTCTTGATGGTAAGCTTGTTAAGCTCACGATAATCGATACACATCCTAAAGGATCCATCCTTCTTCTTGACAAAAAGAACGGGAGCACCCCAAGGTGAAAAGCTAGGACGGATAAAACCTTTGTCAGAGAGCTCCTGAAGCTGCTTAGCCAACTCTTGCATCTCAGATGGTGCAAGACGATATGGAGCTCTGGTAATGGGATTTGCACCAGGTACGAGATCAATACGGAACTCGACTTGGCGTGCTGGAGGTAGACCAGGTAACTCTTCAGGGAATACTTCAGAATAATCCCGAACAACAGGAATATCTTGAATAGATTTACCTTTGCCTTTATCTGCTGTGACATGTGCCAAGAAGGCCATATAATTCTTTCGCAGATACTTCCGAGCTTTAAAACAAGACATGAGTTTGAGACCACCAGCAGGTTTCTCACCCTGAACCTGTAGGATCTCGCCTGTCGAAAGCGGCACACGAACAATCTTCTCAAAGCAAACTACCTCTGCGCGATGCTTGGCTAACCAATCCATACCCACAATAACGTCAAAGCTTCCAAGTTGCATAGGCGTGAGGTCGATAGGAAAAAGATGGTCGTTAAGGTTCAGCTGGCAGTTGCGAAGAACAGAATCAAGAACAATGGGTTCACCACTAGCAACCTCTACTGTCAAAGGTTTACCTAGTTTCGTTCTAGACACGCGAAGCATTGGCTCAAAAGACAACGACACAAAACTCTTGTCGGCACCCGAATCAAAAAGAACAGATGCAGGCTGATTATTAATAAAGAACGTACCGTTCACCACTTCATTGTCCGCTTGTGCCTCTTGTGCATTCATGTTGAAGACTCGACCTCGAGCTTGAGTTTGATTCTGATTTGGATTCTGATTCTGTTTGGCTAGCCTTGGGCACCGGTTCCTGTAGTGGGTCAGATCCCCACAATTGTAGCACGAACCAGGAGGAAAATGAGGTCGTGCAGCTTGACCTTGTTGCTGAGCAAGAGGCTGAGCAACTTGTTGAGCTTGGTTCTGAACTGCCTGGTTCTGGTTAACAGGAATGCGACAAGTAGCGGCAAGATGGCCAATTCTCCCACAGTTAGTGCAATGACGACATTGGAGATGTGGTAGGTGATGGCCGTTACACCTGTTGCACAAAGGTGTAGTGCCAAGATATGGTTTCTTGGCTAGTGGTTGCGCAGGCTGATTTGGTGCAGCTTGAGCCTGTGCAGTAACGGCATAGTTTTGGGAAGCCTTTCACTTCCTAGACCCTCTTGTGGAACCAGAATTCTTTCCCTTCTTGTTTTCACCTTTCTTACCATCCCCCTTGTCAGACGCCTGCTTCTTGCCCTTGTCACCCTTTTTATGCAGCTTTCCCTTTCGAACCTGCGACTCAGTCAATGTCGCTGCTAACTCGATCGCCTGACGGAGTGTGGCAGGGTTATTACCAGTAATGATGTCTTGCACTGAGTCAGGTAGGCCGTCGATGTACCTTTCGATAGCCTTGTCGAGTGGGGTAACCATAGTCGGGCAAAGCAGACTTAACTCCTCAAACCTATCAGTATATGCCCTGTACTCGCCACTGTCTTGTTTCAAGTTATCAAACTCTTTCTCCAAAGCTCGCTGTTCATGACGAGGACAGAACTCCCTCATCATGAGGGCCCTAAGTTCAGCCCAAGTTTGTGCTAGAGCAACTTCTGCACCACGGTCTCTCATAACCCCGTTCCACCATGTGAGAGCCCTCTTCTGAAACACACTCTAAGAAAACTCGACTTTGCGATTGTTAGGACACTGCACGTGGCAGAAAGTATTCTCAATGCTCTTGAACCATTGAAGAAGCCCAGTCGCTCCTTCAGAACCACTAAACTTGAGTGGTTTAGCCGAGTTAAAATCCTTGTATTTGCATGGAGCATTGTTGTTGTTGTTGGCTTGGTTCCATTGAGCAAAGAGGTTTGGAAATTGAGCAGCCATCTACTGCGCAATGATTTTTGCTAGTTCGGCAGTCGCTATATGGTTTTCGCGTCGAGGAGGCATTCTAAAAGAGGAAACATGAAAGGAAACGCGTGAGATGATTGGATGAAGAGAATGAGATGAAACAAAATCAACAAAAGCAAAGATGGTGGTCATTCGTCCGAGATTTTGAAAACTCAAAGGGGTTCAAAACCATATAACAGAGGGTTCAAAACCTTACAATAGAGGGTTCAAAACCTAGTAATCAATCATCCTAGAATAGATGATTAATTTTCAAAGCGGATTCGGAATCGATGTTCTCGTTGTGGTTATCACCTAAGGTTAGGTGAAGTGCATGTTTTAAAATCTAAACACAATATAACTTGTGTTAGGGTCCTAGAAAGGTTATAGTCTAGGTCAAAGAATTACTAATAACCTAATTCCCTATAACCATTGGCTCTGATACCAACTCTTCTGTCACACCCCGACCACGTAGAACATACAAAACGTGGCGGAAACGTCGGGGGGTGTTGTAACAGAATTAATTGTTTCATAACCATGGTATTCAAAGTTTGTATTTTATTTATAAACATAAGAGTTACATTGTCTTAAACAGAAATCAAAGAGTTCAAAACATAATTAAACTAGTTCTATCTTCATTTTATGTCTCTAAGGCACAAGTCCGCCCTAGTGTCACGATCATCATCCTAAGCGATAGCTCCTGAAAACACATGTGAAAATAGGTACGTCAGCATAAAAATGCCTGTGAGATACATAGGTTTATGAAAATTGGATTCATGACTTAAGTTTAGGAAAATGTTTAGTCATGAACCTTGTAATTTGATTTGTTTTGTAAATCGCTTGAAAAACAATAAGTTCAGATGATATGTATAAATAAAAGAATAATGTATGGTTAAATGAATAACCATGTAAAATGAGTTGTATAAAATAAACTGTATTGTAAACCAAGTCTTGTGAAAACATGTTACTTGTGTAAAATGTATAAGTCCAAAATGAATGATTTAAATAACGCTATGATATGTAATATAATACAAACACTTATATATAGGAAGTACCAGTGGCGTATCCACCATGCTTGTATCATATTACTCACATCTCGTTACTTAAGTCACTTAAACCAACCAACAATGTATAATGTCTATGTTTAAACCAATTGTCAAAAGTCCTTGTATAAACCATGTCAAATGTTGATAGTCCAAAAGTAGTCAAGTAATGTGTAACAATTGTTATGTATTGTAAGTAAAGTATTGTCACATAAACCAAATGTAGAAATGTACAAAACAAAGTATTTTGAATATATCAAAAAGTTATGTTTTGCAAAGTAATGCATGCTACATTGATACAAACATTTATGTGGTAAGTTAACGCATACATTCAAGCCTTGAGACAGTCGGATAACCCTTTCAGTCAAGGTTATCAAAAGAATTGTTTTCGGATTCAGTCATTCCTTACATCCAAACAAACCCGAGATGTTAGGAATGGGATTTGTCAAGTCCTATGGTACCAGTACTTACTACCGAGCGGCGTAGCTAATGTTAATGAACGTATAATAGTCTCGTTTGTGCAAACCAAATGTTATAGCAATTGTATACAAGTCATATGAAAACAATGTACTAAGTATGCTAAGTTAACATACAAAGCAGAAAAGTCATGTAAATCAATGTGCTAGCATGCTATCAGTTAACATACATAGCAGAAATGTAATGTAAAACAATGTACTAAGTATGCACACAATAGGCATATATAGCAATAAATATAATGAAATCATGTACTATAATGTACTAACGAACATAGCAGGTATATGATGTGAAAACATGGATAGCATGAAAGTAACAAGTAGGCACATGTGTTTCACCCCAAAACAGTTTGGAAAACAGTAAAAGAGGGGTCTATGTACTCACTTGAGATTGCTCAGAAGTCCTAAGATAACCACCAAGCAATGCTAGAGATCACGGATATCAAACGGCACCTAATATAGGTAACTACATTAATAAACCGGACCTAGATCGGAAGATCGGATAGAATGTGATTTAGACCCGACAAGTTTGAAGATTTGTTTAATATGGGTATTTCATACACATTCTGGAATTCTAGATAAAACTGATAAAGTTTGACCCGCTTCGGCTAATTTATGTAAACTAGCTATATAAACCGAACCGAACGCGTAATAAGCGTAACGGGTATCTGTAAGAGCCATATACAGGTTTCCTAAGTTAATATGATTCAAATATGTTGTGACATCAGTAAGATGTCTTTCATTATGCCCGAAACGTATTTAAACACAAACTATGCACCGGAAGGGCATTTTGGTAATTTCACATAAGCCGTGAAGCTCAAAACTGAAGTCTGAGTTAAACAACTTTTGCTTACTGTTAAAACATTATAATTTACCTAAAATATCAGTAGGTATCAACCCTTGTATGTCTAAAATAGTTCTAGTACATACTATGCGTTAAAAACGCTTAGAAAGGCGATTAGGAGCCGTTTCTGGGTTATATACATAAAGCTGATATTTTTATTATTCCAGAAGGATTAAAATAATTTATTTATCATTTGAGATCAGTAGCAAAAGGTTTGGAGTCGTTTAGATATGTAAAACTTATTTTATAGCCCGTAAGGGCAAAACCGACAATTACCGGATTAAGCCTACGACTATAAGTTATGCTCAACCTAAAATTAATTAAAAATCTTCAAAAATCCCAAAATAATATATTACATCAGTGGGTAATAAGTTTGATATCAAAAAGTAGGCTTAAATAGGCTATACGCTAATTACGCCGTTTAATTAACATAAAGCTTTCATTTTGCGCTAATGAGCATAACTCTCAATCTACACCACCAATTGATCTCAAATTTTGGGTACAAGTTTATATATCAGTAACAAAGGTTTCTACTCTTTTACATTTTCAAAAATCGCGTTTTAAGGTAAAAAGGGCATAATGGTCAACATATGAGCAATTAACGGAAACATGCATATTAATTGGATAACTAATGAACCAAGGTGTATAATCACAGAGGGTTATACTAGTATGTAACCTAGTCCAATTAAAGCTCTAAGGCATTTCTAAAACATGCCTAAACGGGTCAGAACTGAAAGTCAAAGCAAAAGTCAAACTATGCGACTTTCGGTTCCGAACCGGGTCTAAACAGGAAATTGTCGGGTTGAACATGTTTAAACATGTTCTTACACTAATTACCAAGTTATAATAATGATCAAACAGGTTGTATATGTTCTACATTGCTAATTTTTCATAAATTAGGATTTAAGTATCCTGTTGACTTTTTATTAGCAAGTTTGACCCGATATTTGACCTAGTTAGAGTGGGAATCAGGGGGACCCTTTTAAGGTTTTATTACCCACATAATTACCAACTTATAACTACTTTTGATTCGACTAATCACTGGACCATTAGTGATTAATCTTAAAGTCAACCGTTAATTACGACGGTTTGACTTTTAAGCTAAAACTAAGCAAAAACTAAACTAAGGAAGGATTAGCAAACTTACTGAAGTCCTAAGCTTGATTAGAGATCACTTGAGAGAAGACTTGTGCTCCAGAAATGCTCCAGAAATGCAGAAGTGAGGTGTGTTCAATGTTTGCAACTTCATGCCCTTTTATAGTGGATTTAATCACCATAAAATGTTGACACACAAGTCTACAAGTGACCACAACTTACTAACAAGTGTCCCTAAGTGTCTAGGGGGTGTTTAGGGGCCAAGAAGGATGAGGAAAATCGATTAAAGATTAGTTGCAACGTTTAAAACAGCCAACAGCCAACTTTCTGCATCTGGACGGCCCTTACGGACCGTAAGGGTGGACCTTTACGGTCCGTAAGCCTGTCATCTGGGCAATACTTTCTTTTTCAGTTTGCATCCCTGGCTCTTGGTCCTTCGAAAGGTCAATTAACTTATTTCCTTGCACTTTGAACCCTCTAAATTGACATATAAGGGCTTCAAGATATTTACCCACTTTGTTAAGTCCCTGGACACTTCTGGTTAACCCGAAAAGTCATAACTTTCAACGTTAACGCTTTAACCCCTTGTACACGAATTTGATCATAACTTTCTCGTACGATAACGAAACTTTATGAAATTTATATCGTGCATTCTAGTGAGCATAATTAACAGTTACAAAGCTTCGGGTTTGTCAAGTTTAGTCCCTGTAAGCGAATTAACCTGTTTTTGCCATACCAAAGCCTTCAAAACTTATTTCTAAGTTATGTAAGGGTTATTTAAGGTATGTTAAGTATATGTTGATGTTCCAGGGTATTTGTCGCATTAAACTGATTACGTTTTCGCACCAGTTTGCGTATAAATCTCCAGAAAGTAATATAGAGTTTGAAATTGGACAAAAGTCAAAACACGGAAAATGTAAAACATAACCAAACAAACATTGGGATCAAATAACATTGTTTTATTGATAATAGAACTGTTCACAAAGATTAAAAACACTGATGTTACACTTTCTGCTTTGACCAGTTTATGGTCAACATGAAGTTCGTTTGAACTTCATAACATGAGCGTAATCACGATGGTTTTAGTCTCTTGTGACTATACCTACTGATTACCACGTTATCTAGGCATAGTGGCGAGTCGTAGTTTCGGCCAAAATGCGTATTCTTGCGTATTTTGTAACCAAACTACTTTTAGGTATCAAAACCGTTTGTTTTGATACCAAACCTGTTTTCAAACCTCGTTAAGCATGTTTTAACATGTTTAGCTCGTCACTTTAGGTTTAGTGCTTATGTAGGGTCGTAAGGTAGGCGGTCTAAACAACCGCTTATACTTTCGAACCCAACCCGTTTGGTCGATCTTTAGGATCCGACCAAACACATTAGGTGACCATAGTTGCATAGGGAATAACCTTCCGAGGTTATACCTTATGGTCACGTCGTTTAAGTGGTTGTATGATAGGTAGTTTATATGCCTTAGGTAAATGACCAAAATGCCCTTTTTACGCCAAAATTCATTTTAAGCATATGTAACATAATTTTTGATATCTAAACAGATTTGGCAACAATATTAGACATGTTAAGGCATATTTTACTTATCATAGGACTACTTAGGTGGTCCGAACGCGTTTTACACGAACGACGCGTTAAAGTGGCGTAAGCTACCTTAACGAGTCGTAATGGGTCGTAAGCACTTAGGTTAGGTTTCGTTTTAGAATTTAGGCTTTGTTAAACCATATTACATGAGTCCCTACACTCATTTGGTTTACGAAACCTCATTTTATCCGATCCTCCGATTTAGGTCCGTTTATTTACATAGTTATCTATATTAGGTGCCGTTTGATTTACGTGATCCCTCTAGCTTTGCTTGGTTATTATTCAAGACTTCTAAGCACCCTCAAGTGAGTACATAGTTCCCCTCTTTTACTGTTTTCAAACATTTTGGGGTGAAACACATGTGCCTACTTGTTACTTTCGTGCTTTCCATGTTTTTATATCATACTTGCTATGTTCATTAGTACACTTATAGTACATGATTTTATTATGTTTTGCTATGTATGTTCACTTAGCATGCTAGCACATTGTTTTACTTTCATTTCTGTTGCATATGTTTACTTAGCATATGGACACATTGTTTTACATTACATTTTATGCTATGTATGTTCATTTGTTGCATACTTAGTACATTGTTTTACATTGCATTTCTGTTGCATATGTTCTCGTAGCATATGGACACATTATTTTACATTTCTACCTTGTATGTTCACTTAGCATACTAGGTACATTGTTTTCATAAAACATGCTTACATTTGGTATAACATTTGGTTTGTTTAACGAAACTAATACATTCATTAACACCGATCATGCCGCTCGGTAGTAGGTAGTGGTACCATAGGACTTGACAACTCCCATTCCTGAAATCCTAGGTTTGTTTGGGTGGAAGGAATGACCGAATCCGAAAACATTTCTAGGTAGACCTTTGACTTTGTTCTAGGGTTTATCCTACAGTCTCAAGGCTTGGATGTAGACGTTTAACATTACCGCATAAGTGTTTGTATCAGTAAAGCATGCATTATTTTACAAAGCATAACTTTTGATTATAGTTTATCAAATGCATTGTTTTGTACATATCTTTCTTATAGGGTCGAGTAAATGCTTTTAATCAATAAAGGCTGTTTATTCACTCTACATTACATTTGTTTACACAGTAACATTTCAACATTTGTTTAAACATTGCATTTAGTTATACATGAACATTTTTACATTGGTGGTTTGTTTGGGTAAGTGATTTAAGTAACGAGACGTGTGTAAAATGATAAAAGCATGGCGGATACGCCACTGGTACTTCCTATATATAAGTGCTTTTATGATATTACATATCGTAGTGTTATTTAAACCATTTCAATTTTGACATATTACATTTTACACAATTAACATATCTTTACAAAACATTGTTTTACAAATAACACATTTTATACAAATTCATTTTTACTTGGTTATTTACATAACCATACATATTCTTTTATATCATCTGTTTCCTTATCGATTTTTATATGATTTATAAAACAAAAACATTTTTCAAGGTTCATGACTACTTTTGTTAAACATTTTCTTTAACTTACAAGTCATGAATCCTAAATCAATAAAACCTATGTATCTCACAGGCATTTTTATGCTGACGTACCTATTTTCACATCTGTTTCAGGAAATGATGCATAGGATTGGTCAAGTTACACCTAGGCGGACTTGGGCCTTAGTGACAATAAAAGATGCAAAACTAGTTAATTATGTTATGCTTCCTTGTTGTTAAGACATTGTAACTCTTTTAAATCAATAAAACAAAATTTCAAATTTCCATGTGTTATGAAACAATGATTCTGTTACAACACTCCCCGGCGTTTCCGCCACGATTTGTTGTTTTACGTGGTTGGGGTGTGACACAAACTCTTTGATCCCCTCATATGTAAGCTACTATTAATACTTTAATCCGGCTACTTAGGACTGTATCCCTGCTGACTCAGACTATGTGACAACTCGAGTTTCTGAGATTCCATCTTCGCACTAATTGCACGTTAATTGTTTAGATTGTTTGTTGACACGACTTGTTGTTTCACAACCGCACACGTTTGTAATACGTTAAATCGTAATGTGACTAATATGTTTTATTGGTGTGTATTAAGTGTGTTAATAAAGTGCTTGGTGCTAATTGGTGGGTTATAGTTAATTGGTGTCTGGTACTAATTGATATGTTATAATTATATATAGAACATGCCTACGGAATCATCATAAGCCGAAGACACCCTTGGTGGTAAAAACACCTTGGATTTCGTCCAACATAAGGCCACCGAAAAACAACTCATGGGCTTCGGCCCAGAAACGGTTGAATATAGAATATGCTTATTATGTGCACAATGAAATCGATAATTTACAAAACCCTAATCACATTGTCTATCTCTCTCGCTTCCTTTGAAACCGACGGCTACCTTCACCTTGCTCGAAATCAGATCTCCCATGTTTGATCTCTCTGAGTTCGGCTAGTAATCTACTTGTGTAAGTTGTTTTCATTCTTAATGCCTGCTAATACTGTAAACGTGTTTGTTTTACTGAAATACATATGATATGAGGAGTTGATTAAAGTCTAGGGTTTATGTCTAGGTTCTCGTTTAGTTGCATGGTTATAAGTGTTGCGATGGTTAATAATTATGTGATGTTGACTTCTGATGATTTGTGAATGTTTTACGGCATGTGAAAGTTGATGATGGTTGTCCGATGTGAAGGTGCTGTCAATTACTAAATCTATGTTTTATGATTTATGTCAATCGATAATATCATATAATAGGTAAACTGTTAGATGAAATCCATGTCAAGTTAATCAATGAACTACTGTTATAACATGATGATGAGATGTGAATTTTTGGTGTTGGTCCAATGGGAGTAAAGTGATAAATGGTTGATTTCTCTTCCATGTGCAAATGTCAGACCTTTATATGAATGCATTTAGTGTGTCGGCTATCAATATAGAATTCATGTATGTTGCTGATTAGATAAGATATTATGTGAATGATTATGGTATGCAATGATACGAAATCCACGATAACCGATGTTTGCTGAATATTGTATAATATCTGGGTAATGATTTCTGTGTGATGGTTAGATGATTGTTCGGTGATAGTTGATTCTGCATGATTACATGATGCTGACGGCAGCTAGGGTTTATATGATTTACGTAACTGTAATGCGATGAAACAGATGTTTCCACGAAACACTGACTTCGACGAAACAAACATGTTTCGCCGAAAAGCATTTTGGCGAAACAAACCTGACGAATCAGGAGTGTTTCACCGAGACCTTGAACGACGAAACAATATATGTGTTTCGTCGAATTGTGTTTCACCAAATATATGTGTTTCGCCAAATATGTATCAGCACAGTAACTTGAGTTAATTCTGTTAAGTGTTAACTGGAATATTTAACTGCTGTTAAATGATATACATGACTTGTGTGATTGCGAATACGTACTACATGCTTATACGTGTACTTTATGACTACAAACTGATTATGTATACGTGCATACTCTAGGACGTGATTGATTTACTTTGAGCACATACTTAGCATACCGAGCAAACCAAGGTGAGTTCACACAGCCAAGGCATGGGGTTCCCGGGGTGGGAATGGGTTTTGTTGAACTATTGTGTATACTCATAAAGTAGAACCTAACGATAAGATACGACTAGACTAGTAACACTTATTGAACTGATCTTCGCACACCTGCCAAGGATTGGCCGCGATATTATGACTGACTTCGCACACCTGCCATATGATGGCCGCGAACTAAATTATAACTGATCTTCGCACACCTGCCAAGGATTGGCCGCGATATTATGACTGACTTTGCACACCTGCCATATGATGGCCGCGAACTAAATTTACCAATCTTCGCACACCTGCCTGGAGGGCCGCGATACAAATAAACCTAGTCTAGAATACTTGGGAAAAACATTCCCCAACATCTTCGCACACCTGCCTGGAAGGCCGCGATGGGAACTAATACGATACATTGTAATGAACGAACATACTACTACTCACGCTATACTATTACTGAACTATTAACTGTGAACTCGCTCAACTAGTTGTTGACTCTCTCTTGCATGCCTTGCAGGACCTTAGGTACATATGGAGCTTGCACAGGGAGGAGCAGGTCGTTGTGGGACATGGATCGATGATGCCATGTTAATTATCTAAACGTTTGAATTTACTATTTACATTGGGTTTACATACTTATGCTTCCGCTACACATTTGTTGATGTTTGGTTTTGAAAACACCTTTCGTATTGATGAATGATTTTTGGTATTTACTTATATGTTCAATATGATTGGTGGCTTGATCCTGGTCAGTCACGCCTCCAAGCGGTGATACTCCGCGTGTGGATTTTGGGGGTGTGACAGATTAGCCCAAGTCAGCAAGCTTCTGGTGGGCAGAGGCAGAGTGGATATCGGGGAAACCATCCACTGTGTAACAGGTGCTACAAACACCACAGTGGTCAGTGTCGCAAGGCCTACTGTCAGAGATGTCTCAAAACCGGGCACGAAGCTAAAGATTGCAGGAGTTCACGACCTGCGAATCAGAACCAGCAACAACAACCACCTGCTCCACGAAACCAGCCACAGCAGCAGCAGCATGGCAATAGGGGATGCTACCAGTGTGGGGCTGAAGGTCATTACAAGCGGGATTGCCCTCAGTTAAACCAGAACCAGAACCATAACAACAACAACAATCAGGGCAACGGGAACAACAACAACGGTGGGAACAATAACAACAATGGTGCTAGAGGCCGTATGTTTGTGATCGGTCAGGGGGATGCCAGGAATGATCCCAACGTGGTTATGGGTAAGTTTCTTCTTGACGACTTTTATGTTACTGTACTATTTGATTCTGGTGCGGATACAAGTTACATGTCTCTAAAAGCTAGTGAAATGTTAAAACGTGCACCAACTCTCTTGAACACCAAACATGTCGTAGAGTTAGCTAACGGTAAAAGTCTAGAGGCCACACACATAGTAAAAGGGTGTAATCTTATCCTCGCTGGTCAGACTTTCTCCATCGATCTCATTCCTATAACCTTGGGTAGCTTTGACGTCGTCATTGGTATGGATTGGTTATCTCAACAACAGGCGGAGATTTTATGCAAGGAAAAGGTTATTCGTATTCCTCGTTCGGGCAAGGAACCTCTCGAAGTTCAAGGCGACAAGAGTGGTGTCGTGAGTGGCATCATCTCCTTTTTGAAGGCTCAGAAGTGTTTACGCAAGGGGCACACTGCTATATTAGCACTCGTTACAGATACCTCGAAGAAAGAGAAAAAGATTGAAGATATTCCTGTAGTACGTGACTTTCCTCAAGTGTTTCCTGAGGAATTACCTGGGTTACCGCCTCATCGTCAAGTTGAATTTCAGATCGAGCTCGCTCCAGGAGCAGCACCTATAGCTCGAGCACCTTATCGTTTAGCTCCAACTGAATTGGAAGAACTGTCAAAGCAGCTACAAGAACTCCTGGAAAAGGGTTTTATACGTCCTAGCTCTTCGCCCTGGGGAGCTCCAGTGTTATTCGTAAAGAAGAAAGACGATACGTTTAGGATGTGTATAGACTACCGTGAACTCAACAAGGTGACGATCAAGAATCGTTATCCTCTTCCGCGCATAGATGATTTATTCGACCAGCTGCAAGGGTCGAGCTACTACTCCAAGATAGACTTAAGGTCAGGGTACCATCAGCTGAGAGTCCGGGATGAGGACGTCTCTAAAACAGCATTTAGAACTCGCTACGGCCACTACGAGTTTATGGTCATGCCATTTGGGCTAACGAACGCGCCTGCCGTATTTATGGATCTTATGAACAGGGTGTGCAAACCCTATCTCGACAAGTTCGTCATTGTTTTCATCGACGACATCCTGATTTATTCGAAAAGTCAGGAGGAACACGAGCAGCACCTACGACTCATACTGGAACTTCTACGAACGGAACAGCTATACGCTAAGTTTTCTAAATGTGACTTCTGGCTTCGTGAAGTCCACTTTTTGGGCCACGTGGTGAACAAGGATGGGATTCATGTAGATCCATCCAAGGTAGATTTGATTAAGAACTGGCCTGCGCCTCGTACACCAACAGAAATACGCCAATTCTTGGGTTTGGCGGGTTATTACAGACGTTTCATCAAGGACTTTTCAAAGATTGCTCAGCCGCTTACACTACTGACACAGAAGGGTGTTGTTTACCGTTGGGGTAATGCACAGGAAACAGCGTTCCAACACTTAAAGGATAGACTCTGTAGCGCACCTATCCTCTCATTGCCTGAAGGCACGGATGATTTCGTAGTCTACTGCGACGCATCCATCCAAGGTCTTGGATGTGTATTAATGCAAAGGGATAAAGTCATTGCTTATGCTTCGCGCCAACTTAAGATTCACGAACGGAATTACACAACACGCGATTTAGAGTTGGGAGCGGTTGTTTTTGCACTTAAGATATGGCGACACTACTTGTACGGCACTAAATGTGCTATCTACACTGACCACAGGAGCCTCGAACATATATTCAAACAGAAGGAACTGAATATGCGACAGCGACGATGGGTCGAACTGCTAAACGACTACGAATGCTCAATCAGGTACCACCCAGGCAAAGCCAATGTTGTGGCTGACGCCCTCAGTCGAAAGGACACCGCGCCTAAGCGCGTGCGAGCTTTACAACTCACTATACAGTCTAGTCTTCCTTCCCAGATACGAAATGCTCAGGTAGAAGCATTGAAACCAGACAACATCAGGACTGAAGCCCTACGCGGCTCAAGGCAACGCTTAGAACAGAAGGAAGATGGTGCTTATTACGTAACAGGACGCATTTGGGTCCCACTTTATGGCAACCTACGCGAGCTTGTAATGGATGAAGCTAATAAGTCTCGCTACTCGGTACATCCAGGTTCAGATAAAATGTACCACGATATCAAAACTACATATTGGTGGCCTAGCATGAAGGCCCACATAGCTACTTACGTCAGCAAGTGCTTGACTTGTGCGAGAGTCAAGGCGGAATATCAGAAACCGTCAGGACCACTCCAACAACCTGAGATACCACAATGGAAATGGGAACAAATTTCCATGGATTTTGTTACTGGCTTACCTAGATCCCAGCGTGGAAACGATACTATTTGGGTGATCGTGGATCGACTCACAAAGTCTGCTCACTTTTTGGCCATTAAAGAAACAGACAAGTTCTCTACGCTAGCAGACATCTACTCGAAAGAACTGTGGCAAGCCATGCATAAATCTTTTGGCTCTCATTTAGACATGAGCACAGCTTATCACCCTCAGACAGACGGGCAGTCTGAGCGCACTATCCAGACTCTAGAAGACATGCTTCGGGCGTGCGTAATTGATTTTGGAAACGGTTGGGAAAAACATCTGCCACTTGTGGAATTCTCATACAATAACAGCTACCACACCAGCATTAAGGCTGCACCATTCGAGGCATTGTACGGGCGGAAATGCCGATCACCTCTCTGTTGGGCAGAGGTGGGAGATAGTCAAATTACAGGTCCAGAAATGGTAGTCGATACTACAGAAAAGATTGCACAAATACGACAACGCATGGCGGCAGCACGTGACCGTCAGAAAGCATACGCCAATAAAGACAGAAAACTACTCGAATTCCAGGTTGGGGATCGAGCGCTACTCAAAGTTTCACCCTAGAAGGGTGTGGTTCGTTTTGGCAAACGCGGCAAACTTAATCCACTATCGACGAACGGTTGCACTTCGTCGAAGAACCAGTTGAAATCACGGACCGGGATGTTAAGGTCCTCAAGAACACGAGAATCCCTCTTGTACGAGTTCGTTGGAACTCCCGCCGCGGCCCAGAGTTCACCTGGGAGCGTGAAGATCAAATGGAACTCAAATATCCCCAGTTATTCACAACCAATGCAACTACTACTGAGGCTGAAGCTACCAATACAGAATTTCGGGACGAAATTCCAAATCAATGGGGGGATAATGTGACACCCCAAGAAAACCAGTAATCTTCGCAAACCTGCTCGGGGAGCCGCGATACAATACAGGTAAACAACGTCACACCATTAGCTTTCCTCAGTAACCACGTACTAAATTTCGGGACGAAATTTCTTTCAAGTTGGGGATAATGTGACAACTCGAGTTTCTGAGATTCCATCTTCGCACTAATTGCACGTTAATTGTTTAGATTGTTTGTTGACACGACTTGTTGTTTCACAACCGCACACGTTTGTAATACGTTAAATCGTAATGTGACTAATATGTTTTATTGGTGTGTATTAAGTGTGTTAATAAAGTGCTTGGTGCTAATTGGTGGGTTATAGTTAATTGGTGTCTGGTACTAATTGATATGTTATAATTATATATAGAACATGCCTACGGAATCATCATAAGCCGAAGACACCCTTGGTGGTAAAAACACCTTGGATTTCGTCCAACATAAGGCCACCGAAAAACAACTCATGGGCTTCGGCCCAGAAACGGTTGAATATAGAATATGCTTATTATGTGCACAATGAAATCGATAATTTACAAAACCCTAATCACATTGTCTATCTCTCTCGCTTCCTTTGAAACCGACGGCTACCTTCACCTTGCTCGAAATCAGATCTCACATGTTTGATCTCTCTGAGTTCGGCTAGTAATCTACTTGTGTAAGTTGTTTTCATTCTTAATGCCTGCTAATACTGTAAACGTGTTTGTTTTACTGAAATACATATGATATGAGGAGTTGATTAAAGTCTAGGGTTTGTGTCTAGGTTCTCGTTTAGTTGCATGGTTATAAGTGTTGCGATGGTTAATAATTATGTGATGTTGACTTCTGATGATTTGTGAATGTTTTACGGCATGTGAAAGTTGATGATGGTTGTCCGATGTGAAGGTGCTGTCAATTACTAAATCAATGTTTTATGATTTATGTCAATCGATAATATCATATAATAGGTAAACTGTTAGATGAAATCCATGTCAAGTTAATCAATGAACTACTGTTATAACATGATGATGAGATGTGAATTTTTGGTGTTGGTCCAATGGGAGTAAAGTGATAAATGGTTGATTTCTATTCCATGTGCAAATGTCAGACCTTTATATGAATGCATTTAGTGTGTCGGCTATCAATATAGAATTCATATATGTTGCTAATTAGATAAGATATTATGTGAATGATTATGGTATGCAATGATACGAAATCCACGATAACCGATGTTTGCTGAATATTGTATAATATTTGGGTAATGATTTCTGTGTGATGGTTAGATGATTGTTCGGTGATAGTTGATTCTGCATGATTACATGATGCTGACGGCAACTAGGGTTTATATGATTTACGTAACTGTAATGCGATGAAACAGATGTTTCCACGAAACACTGACTTCGACGAAACAAACATGTTTCGCCGAAAAGCATTTTGGCGAAACAAACCTGACGAATCAGGAGTGTTTCGCCGAGACCTTGAACGACGAAACAATATATGTGTTTCGTCGAATTGTGTTTCGCCAAATATATGTGTTTCGCCAAATATGTATCAGCACAGTAACTTGAGTTAATTCTGTTAAGTGTTAACTGGAATATTTAACTGCTGTTAAATGATATACATGACTTGTGTGATTGCGAATACGTACTACATGCTTATACGTGTACTTTATGACTACAAACTGATTATGTATACGTGCATACTCTAGGACGTGATTGATTTACTTTGAGCACATACTTAGCATACCGAGCAAACCAAGGTGAGTTCACACAGCCAAGGCATGGGGTTCCCGGGGTGGGAATGGGTTTTGTTGAACTATTGTGTATATTCATAAAGTAGAACCTAATGATAAGATACGACTAGACTAGTAACACTTATTGAACTGATCTTCGCACACCTGCCAAGGATTGGCCGCGATATTATGACTGACTTCGCACACCTGCCATATGATGGCCGCGAACTAAATTATAACTGATCTTCGCACACCTGCCAAGGATTGGCCGCGATATTATGACTGACTTCGCACACCTGCCATATGATGGCCGCGAACTAAATTTACCAATCTTCGCACACCTGCCTGGAGGGCCGCGATACAAATAAACCTAGTCTAGAATACTTGGGAAAAACATTCCCCAACATCTTCGCACACCTGCCTGGAAGGCCGCGATGGGAACTAATACGATACATTGTAATGAACGAACATACTA
>JARYGA010054017.1:0-29075 GCA_030545235.1 Helianthus tuberosus | reverse complement strand
AAATAAAACAGTTTTTTTGTTATTGTACATTGATAATAATGCAGGGAGCTGGGGATTGATACCTTGAGTCTGTGTGAGGATGAACGAACATAATTGTTTAAGTTAGCACAAGTTATGTTTGTTTAAGTTAGCACAAGTTATGCTTGACACAAAGCTGCCACCTGGAGTCGCGGTATTGCAGCCTTTTGCAGAGGATTCTTCGATAAAGAAAATTGTTGTTCAGGTCCATGTTTGTTTGTTAAATTATTGAAATTATTGTTGTCTCAGGTTTTAAGAAAGTACTAGAATATTAGATTAGTTTATCTTAGAGTAGGATTTTGTAACATTAAATATATACTTTGGATGACTTTTAAGTTTTTTTTTTGACCCTTTGACCAGTTTCTATTTTGTCTAAAAAATTTTATTTGACCAATTAGAGATAAGCAATAACCCAAATTAACACTTTCCTAAATCATAACTTAACTATCTGTTGATTAGGCGTTCCCAGAGGAATTGTTTTCGGTTCTACGCACGGTGCACTTTTAAGAGGGCTTTGGGGTCAACTACTCGTGTGCTGAGGAATGGCGACCTCTTGCCGAGGAACCTTTATATTTTTCAGGCAGGCTAAAAGGTAAGTCTAGCACCCAAATAAATGCAATTAAAGTTCAGACAGTATATGTGTAGTCAAAGACCCCAATCACCCAATGCTCACGTGGTAGTAATTGCCTTTGTGTATTGTACATGTAGAGGTTGAAATTTCATTCCATTTACTTATGATCTGGGTGTGTGTTATTGCTAAAGGGTCAAATCTTTCATATATACATGTAACTTAAGATTATTTTTTTATCGTTAAGGTTTGAATTATGTTCTCTCCCCGTATTGTCAACTCCGCTGCAACGCGCGGGTTCCCTACTATAAAATAAGATATATGTTCAAAACGACAAAACCTCGAATTCATGTTTGAGTAACATATATTTGGTCACAATATACAGAACTGGATTGCAGACCTATTCTGGAAGCAACTTGACTTTCATTACCCTGGTTGCACATAGTTCAAATAGTTCACTACGCATGGGCGTGTGTAGCCTGTTTTTGTTTTGGCGTGTTTTAAATCACGCTATTGGGGCAATTTTTTGGCCAATCACATTTGAGCTTCCTTTTTTTGGCCAATAGCTTTTTTGGTTGGTTTTTTTATTTATATTTAATTCTCTACACACTTTTAACATAATGCCCACATCCCCACTACACCCATTTTAGAAAAACGCCCAATAATGCCCCTTGCTGACTGTATTGCCACATGGCGGAAAACGCCCAAGGGTGGGGGCATTATTCACCCTTACCACTACGCATGGTCTTACAAGGTATTATAACATTGCTTTTATCCACAAGGTGCCTCCATCTTGAGGGGCATTTTGGATATTTGACCAACAGTCAAATGACTAATTAGTGAGGAATTAGAGATTATTTTCACTAAACATAAGCATCCATTTTTGTGTAAATGCAGGATGTTTTTGGGAGGTATAAGTAACTACTTCTCCAACCATGTGTCATGCCCTGTCATGATAGTTAAAGGCACTACTTAAAATGCTTTTCTAGCAATCTATTCAGAGGCAACGTTTGTTTTATAAGTATTTTAGCACCGTGCTCCGAGTCATTAGCTTCTTGGACATTTAAATGTGCAAAGTGAGCATTCGACGTAGGTGATTTATTTTTGTTACCAATGGGTCAAATAAAAAGAGCTAAAAAGGAACCTGTCAAATGTGTTGAAGTGCCAAATGGGTCAAACGGGTTGTAAGAGCCTTGAAATGTAACGTATTTTCAGTGCATACAACTTCCCAATTCACTTTACATAATTATTTAGAGTATAGCTAACCTTGATGCATTATGAACAAAAATCCAAAAAAGTTGTACCAAAAAGTGAACCCGGGTCGCATTTTATGCTTACATTATGTGATATGCTTTTGCTCAGCTTCAATGGAGGATTCTGGACGACATACGAGACATTGAATAATGTGTGCTGCATATTGTTTGTACTCTGCAGGCAGCACTCTTTAGTCCTAATATAAGGGTGAGTATATATGTCGTTTATGGTGCTTAATCTGTCGTACATTGTTTGTGATATGTTTTTATTTTTTCTGTTGTACATTGTCATTTGGGGTATGCTTCATTTGTTGTACATTGTTGTTTGGGATATGCTTCATTTGTTGTACATTGTTGTTTGGGATATGCTTAGATGGTTGTACATTTGCTGTTTTTGATGCATGATGTTTATGTATTATCTATTGAACATATATACAAAAATATAATTTACGTCATTGATGAACTGCAACACCTTAATCTTTCAAGCATTCATATGTACATTTCAAGAACAACTCATCCACCAAGTCAATTGCTTTGTTGCTTCACCCTTCATTACTATAGTCACATTTTTCACATTCTCTTAGGCAAACCATTATCTCGATTTCCACATAAAACAAGTGATTATGTGATACCAAACCCCCTCCCCAACTTGTTAAAATGTTTGTCAAAGTCAAAAAAGTCCTCATACCTTTTGAACCCTCAAGGTTATTATGCATTTTTCTTGAATTTTTGTTTATGTTCACTACAAAAAAATTGAGTATGAGAGACTGAAAAATTAGTCTCTGATATATAGAAATCAGTCCCTAATGGTTATCAGAGACTGATTTGCCAGTCCCCAGCTAGTCGTTGATACCTAGTACTAGATAGTGGTTTTAGTAACTAAAAATCAGTCTCCATTGCATGACACCAACAACGACTAACAGTCAGTCTCTAATACATAAAAATTCAGTCCTCAAATTGTCCCCTAATACCACGTCATTTCAGTCTCTGATACATTTCTTTAGTGACTGTAAATTAGTCTCGGATACTATGATATTTCAATCCCTAATGTATAACTTTAGGGACTAAAAGTCGGTTCTCTAAACATGTCGATATTGTCCCTAATATTTTTTATTAGATTCGTAATTCATATCAAATCAGTCTCTAATAAGGTGTTCTAAAGACTGAGATTTAGTCATAGATACCACATGATTTCAATCTCTAATATGCTTCTTTTAGAGACTAAAAATTAACCTCACATGGCATATCATTTTAGTCCTTAATATGTTTTTTAGAGACTTAAAAATAATCTTAGATACCGTGTTATATTACTTTCGAATATGGTTTTTAGAGACTGAAAATCAGTATCTCATAACAAATGTTTTCTGTCTCCAATATCATTATTATCTATCCTTAATATCTTCCTTCAGAGACTACAAAGTAGTCTCCGATACTAAGTTTTCGATACCACCTTTATTCAGTCCCGAATATGAATTTACAGCCCTAATATATTTCATTTTAGGAATGAAAACAATCTCCAGTATGATGTCGTTTCAGTCTCTATGTATCAAACTAACAATATCATAACACACCAATTGTAAAGTTTAAAACAACTTATAATTAAACATACAAATTAATAAACTCGGTTGATCAATTCTAAACTATAAAACAAATATTAGATAAATCAACTAATAAAATATAAGTCCTAGCTAGCATCCTATGCCAGGTCATCCTTGTCACTATCACTAACAATGCTCTTTGTGTTGTCTCAGTTTCTCCTTGCTCTGTTTCAGTTCCTCCTCGGTGTTATAACCAGATTCTGATGATTGATATCACTTGAACTTGGTTAATATGATTCAGCTACTGATATCATCCAATGATTTTTTTTGGCACAAAATAAGTCCAACACCCATCTCCCATATGAAAGCCCTATCATTATGATATGCAGTCACTATCTTAAGTGCCATTACTGCAAGAAAAAACCAGTTTGTTATTATTTTGTTATATTAAAGGCATCTAACATTTCTAATATATAGGTCTCATATGATGCAAGGTAGAAATATATGATTTAACGACCCCAATAAAATTAAACTGAGGAGAAATAACAATAGTATCTACCTAATAAGAACACAAGTAAAAAAAGTCAGGGTAAACAAGTGACATCTTATCAAATATACTTAAAATAAAAGTTGGGTAAACAAGTTACGTCTTATCATAGTATTAATGTGAAACAACTTTATGACACCAACAACCATAGATGATCTGCTCAATGCTTTCATTTAGTTCCTTGTCATGCGAATTCTAGATTTCTAGATCTTTTTAGAAATAGAGATAAATACATAAACATAAAGAGGGTAGTTCTTGTTTAATTCTTCAATGTTCCATAATAAATAAATGACAACTAAAAGGACTACTAAGTACGTAAGTAAACTACGCACAATAATCACCTTACTACTTCTTGTGTAACATGATACTTCAAATTTTCATTCCTAGTATGAATTATAACATAACTACTTCTTACGGGTATGACAAATACATATCTTTATATCAGATTATCAACTGATCTGATCCACTCCTATTCTTCTCTTAGACGTTGTGCTGCTGTGTAAACAAACCAAAACTCAGGGAATAAACCAATACCATTTTCTAAAAAGAAACAACTAATATAACTATTACAATATGAAAAATGCAACAAGTTCTTTTCTAGCACAACAATTGCCGTCAGTTTGAAAGGAAGATTACCTCTTTTTTATCTCAGTAACAATCATGTCCAGATAGACCAATACCGAATCCCATTCCCATCCCTCTGATAGGAAAATGAATGTAGATACTAACCTTATGCACAAAGCAAGTTAATAACTCAGTAGCAAACACCTGTATTCAGATATATTATAAACATGAAAACACTCAAATGTTAGGGTTGTAAATGAGACGAGCTACTCTGTAGGGATGAGCATGGTACCGAAAGTAGCGGTACCGATAAACGGGGAAAATGGGTACATGTACCGAATATACCTGGTACCAAATGCCCATTACTCTGGCTTGAAAACTGCTCGAAATGAGCCAAGCTGAAACAAGCTTGAGCCCCAACCTAAAAGTAAGCTTGTTTAGTAAATGTGCCCGAGCTTCACTTTTCAAGCTAGAGCTCGAGCCGACATGCAAGCATAAACTAGTCAGTTATTTATATATTTCTTAATTAATGAGTTATATATATATATATAACTGTGAACCTATGTTGTCAAAAGCGAGTTAGGCGCGCGCCTAGGCGCTCAGGCGCAGCGAGGCGCAGCGAGGCGCAGCGAGGCGCAGCTAAACCGCCTGGTGGAGAGCTAGGCGCAAATCTGTGTCTTTTTTTCAAAAAACGTACTCAAGCGCTCGCCTAGAGTTGGGCGCAGAAAGCGACCCTAAACCGAAAAAAACAGCCTAAAACAAGAAGAAACAACTTAAAACGTTAAATTAGAGCGGGTAGATAGTTAGGAACCTGGTTTAGCAACTTCTTCAAAACTCAACAGAAGGAGATATCATGATTTTTATAAACATTAATTATTGTTGCACATATTATAAAAAGATATCATGATTTTTTTACATTATATTTGTATATTAGTGTAAAACTCTTAATCTTATGCCCATTATATGTAATTTCCTTTATTTTTCTTACTATGGCGTCTTACCTAAAAAAACCCCTCGCTTTTTTTATGCCTTGCGCCTAGGCTCCAGGCGAGGCCTTTGCGCCTTAAGTGTGCCTAACGCTTTTGACAACATAGCTGTGAACTAAATATTATATATATATATATATATATATATATAATGCTATATATAAATTTCTAAAAAAATATTTAAAATTAATATAAACTAATTATTAAATAATTAATTGCAAGACGAGCCCGAGATTGAAAAGTTACCCACAAGCCGAGGTTGATTCTTTAGAAGCAAAGCTTGATCTAAGCCGAGCTCGACCTTTCATAAGTTAATCGAGCTCAAGCCTAGTCGAGCTCGAGTTCGGCTCTGCTGATTTGCACCCTTACTTAGTAGCAAACACCTGTAGAAACAAAAAGAAGTCCTTAATTGACATACACATACTTAAAGCAATCTTATACTAAATAATAATGTTGCATTATGTCAAACATTATCAAGCTATAATTTCAAACTAAGTGAGTGAATTGGTGCAAATGTTGAATTTCCCTCAACCAAATTAGGACCAGCTGGTTTAGTTCTTGATACCTTACCAAAAGAGAATGATTAACATCCCATCAACCAGAACACCTTTTACCTTTGTGTCTATTTCCCATTCATGAAGAAAACTTTTGTAACCTAAATCCATATCTGCATTTAGCACGAAAGATAAGGAAAAAAAAAGTTAACTTCCATTTTGTACTTCATATGATGAAACGACTAAACTCATACATCTCTTTTTTTATTGATTCGTAGATGTAATTAATATTTTTTCTTTATACAATTAAGTGTTATGTATCGTTTTCTTGAAATCAAATCAGCGAACATTGCAACTTTCAATAGATCGGTATCCAACAACATAAATAAGAACACATCAAAATATAACAATGAATTGAAGATTGAGGGACAATCAAACCTGCTTACCAGAGATTTCAAACTTACCTCTTCCTGGTTCAACAATCCTGCCGCAGACGCCCGCTAGTACCACTGCAACCGATGAGTCCCCATGTTCCGTCGCAGCCACCACACTCCCTGGTTCAGATTCCGTAACAAATGTCTCCCCTACAGCCACAGAAAACCCTCTCTATTGAGGTGAGTGTTGATTTAGTCTAGGTAGGTTAAAGAGGGAGGGAGCCGGGAGGAGGGATATCAAATTTTTGTGTCATAAGTGGGGATTAGGAGGGAATCATATGTTTTAATTTTTTCATTTGAGGAAAAGTGAGCGGGAAGGGTATACTTTTCTTTAAACTTTTAATAAATAAAAATAAAATAACAAATATTTTGGTTTATATGATATTTAGGTGCTATTTGTTCTATTAAAAGGTAAAACGTTTGAAATCTGCGTACCACATCTGCAGACATCTGTAGCTATAGCTGAAGAGGTGGACCAGACTTCTGCAGTCTGCAAGAAGAAGACTTTTTTTTGTTTTTTAACTTCTGCAAGCTGCTATAATCAAATAATTTATCAAGATGAATGATGGTGTGGGTGGCCGGCGAAGAGGAAGGAGGAGGAGGGGTGGCCGACGGAGAGGAAGGAAGAGGAGGGGTGGCCGGCGGAGAGGAATCAAAGTTTGTCCTTGTTTGACTAAGTGAGACTTTTTTGTAACAAACATAGTATTGGTTGACTAATATCTTAATTAGTTCTATTTGGAACTAAGTTGACATACATTGACTCTAGTTAACAATCTATCACCTTGATCGACCATTAGTGATACTAGCTAGCCATCAACGACCCTAATTAACCTACCAATGTATCTAATTGACCAATGTTAGCCATACTGAACCATCATTAGCTAATATTTCCATAATTGATCATGAATGATCATAACTAACAATCAATTAG
The DNA here is from genome assembly GCA_030545235.1 of Helianthus tuberosus. Lineage (NCBI taxonomy): Eukaryota > Viridiplantae > Streptophyta > Magnoliopsida > Asterales > Asteraceae > Helianthus > Helianthus tuberosus. The sequence goes on along the minus strand of JARYGA010054017.1, from coordinate 21,742 downwards.
CCTATATGGATATCATTTATCATAAAGCTAAAGGGTGTGGGGTCATGGTTGGGACATGATTCGCCACCTAGGAACATGAATGAAAGGCTACACCATCCCCTTGCTTGATCCACCATGGTTTCTTTTTTTTTTTGAACGGAAAATTTGGATCACTGACGGACCACTGGAGTATCATCGTGCCACCAGCGGAATCACCCGATCATATCCATCTCCACTAGGCATAATACCTATACACCAATTCAGGAGGAAACCCAATAAAATGGGAAAAACCCCCTTGTGGTTGTGGGAATCGAACCCAGGACCTATTGGTCCAAAGCCTTATCTCATCACCAAGATGCCACTAGGCTAGAAAGCTATGGATAGTGGTTATCCCATCACCAAAACCATGGTTTGCATGGATTAAACCATGGTCCTCCTTTCCATTTTCCAAGAAATCATTTTCTTTTTCTTAAGACAAAGATAAATTAAAATAAATAAGGGGCTAATGGTCATGACCACACCCTTAAGGTAGTGGTTTTGGATGGTGGATTAGAGATTAGTGACATGACACTCACATAGAGGGTCATGGTGATCATGAGGGTCATGACCACACCCTATAGCTTAAGTGACTACTAATGACCATCATCAACCTTAATTGACCATTAATGATTTTAATTGATCATCATTATTGTTATTGACCGCCAATGACCATACATGACCATTGACTCTAATATATTCCCTTAAAATTGGAAAATATGTGTCGATTATTAGAGACTGAAAATCAATCCCAAATTTGTTTATGTACAGTACACTTCGGAGGCAATCGCTAATTCGATCTGTTTTAGAAATATTAATAACTGATTTTTAGTCTCTAATATGTTACCTATTTACTAGAGACTACAAAGAGTAACTAACATAAGTCATAATTAAATGAAGTGCCTAGTATCTTTTGTAACTGATAATTCAGTACTAGAATTTTTAGGACAAAATTACAATTTATAATACAATTCATGGTGGAAAATGCGTTGAGTTTTAGTCTCTAATATGTTCTCTTAATAATTCATTACTAGAACTTTTAGGACAAAATTACAAATAGTTGGATACTAAAAGTCAGTTCTTAATCCTTTAATATATATATAAGGAGTTTAAGACTGAATATCAGTCGTTAACTCGTTCTGTTTTTTATTTTTTTGAAATATTAAGAACTGAGTTTTAGTCTCTAATATATTCTCTTAATATTAGAGACTGAATATCAGTCGCCGATACATGTTCCCCGTTCTTTGTTACAAAGGAAAAATTTTGGGACTAAAATTTAGTTACCAAAGAAATTACATTAGAAACTTTATGTTGTGCAAACATATTTGAGACTGAAGTTTAGTCACTAATAATTTCCTTTACGAACATGCATTCAAAACTGAATATCAGTCTCTAATTCTGCCTGTCTTGAGAATATTGAGAACTGTCTTGAGAATATTGAGAACTGATATTCAGTCCCTAATATGTTCTCTCTATAATAGAGACAAAAGATTAGTCTCCAATACATTTGTGAATTTTTCATCATAGAGGGAACATATTTAAGACTGAAATTTAGTAGCCAATAAATTTCCCTCCAAAAGGTTATATGGCGTAAACACATTTGCGACTGAAATTTAGTCTCAACTAAGGTGTTAAGATATTAGCGACTCATTATCAGTCACTAAAATATGCCACGTAGAAATCAGTCTCCAATGTTATTAGTAACTGATAAATCAGTCCCAGATATTACATATTTAAGACTGATATATTAGTCCCTGAAAATTTAGTCTTTAATGGTCACATTTCTTGTAGTGGTTGTTTTATTGTAGTTTGGTTCTCATTTGTCATGTGACCTGTTTAAGTTAACTAATTTACATCAAAATCTTTTTAAGGGTTAAGGTTTGAGTTATGTTTCCACCCCATACTGTCGACTCCGCTGCAACGCGCGGGTTCCCCACTAGTTCTCTATAATATGCTATCTCCTTTTTTTTAATTGTTGTTGCTGCTGTATATTGTTGGACCGTGTTCCGACCCTAAACAGTCAGTATAAGGACGTTCATCTTCATATATGAAGGCGGAATCAACACAAATGAAGTTACACAGCTTTTCTCATTCAAATCCCTTTCTTTTATTGCTTTCTGATGTAGTTTTGACAAAGTTTCGGTAACAAAAGCACACAACAGATCCGCTCCAACATACACGAATTAACTAATTTCAGGTTCGCTCATGTTGCCTATTTATAGAGTGATCAGGTTCGCTCATATGGACTGCCATATGAGCGGACCTACCTATATGACAAATAAGCGGACCACATGATACCCTATGAGCGGACCTATCTGACATATAAGCGAACCTATGACAACACATGTTCACAAAAGTGAACCTACAACATAAAACCTAATTTTGACATTCTAAATCCTATGTTGACCTATCTTGACCTAAGACGTAATGCAGACGTAGTCAACAGACATCCAATGAATCAACAAACTCCCCCTTGGATGTTGACGTAGTCTTCAGCTTCTGAGTCTTCAGTCTTTGTCTTTTCTCCAACTCTCTGTCTTCATATCATAAGCATTCTTCACATGTTTCAAGATCATTACCTGACTCTAACTTCCATCTTCCCTTTGACTTTTGATCCAGACTCCCCCTTTCACAGACTCCCCCTCTCAATATGCTAGAATCTGAGATATCTGGTTCAAGCTTTAACATTTAGCTTCCGTGGGAATAATGAAGTTCAAAACCTGTGTCTCAAACATCATTCATTACAAACTTATCTTTTCAACAATAAATCACAAACTCAATTAGTTTTAGCAATCCACTCAAGTATTCAGGTCCAAGTTAATGACCCTGATCACTTGATTAATCTACCAAGTCCAATTTAATGACCTTGGTTGATCATTTGACGAATCAAACTAATTTTGAAAACAACAATTTCAAACATTTTCTGAAATTAACAAGTATCAAGTTAATGAACTTGTTCTTGACTTTCCAATACAACAAACTTCATCAAGATAAGCTCTCCTCATTCTTTAGTCCAGAATCTCCTGCATCTGCTTCAAATATCTGAGAATCTAACAATCAACTCTCCACTTTGGTTTGTCGGAAAATAAAGCAGAAATGTAAAATCTTTTTGGATTTTATAAAGTGTTCTAAACTAAGAAATGAAATACAGAAAACTTAAATTTCAGAAAGTAAATAAAGTAAACTATTTACAAACATATTTTTGGCGAGCGTGTCAGGGAATCATATCAGCTATCAGAAAAATTACAAGTACCATTAAGCTGTGATTACATACTCAGAATTAAACAATTCACCTCGATTGTCGATATACTGATCCATCTTAAATTCCCACACAAATTTCAATTTACTCAGGATACGATTTAGATGTTTTATGAACTTAGCTCATTCATGTGTCCCACCTCTTGAATATACTCCCGTATCCAGAATCCCAAACTTCAGTCTTACAGGTGAGTATACTACAATGATATCTGTACATAAATTAGGTATGCAAGGGCCGAGGGATCTCAGGTCGATACTTCCGTATACGCAGAGAGATATCAGCTTCGACTTTACAGTATGTCCCCTTTAGCGGATCTTTTAGCTACAACAACAGCGACTATCAATTTTATTGTTTCATCGGCATGCTGAGGGTTTATGCTATGTTTCAAGCATTTGCAGAAAGTATTATCCAAGGACTAGGTCAGAACTTCCATTCAGCAGAAGTCCCGGAATAATACCCCAGACATCATTGAGTATAAAAACCTAGTATATCAGATTATGAGACCTTTCAAACGAGATTTCAGGGGTTACCTATATATCCAAGTAGTGTTCCCCAAGAATTTCACAAGTTTGAAATTTAGGTTTATATCCCAAATAAATCTACTAAATGTGTGAAAACCTATCGACACATCATTAGTGAGACTGTTTAACTCATTTAAACTTTACAAATCTTTAGCATACTGTAATTGTCTAGCCGATGTACTATCATTTTCCCTATATACACAAGCTCTTTTTCAGATTTTATCATGTTTTTGTATTTTTACATTTTTTACTGTTTTTGTATTTTCAGAAAAATAAACTATATACAAATATCTACTCCCCCTAAATACCAAAACAAGTAAAAAATCGACAAACCATTGCAGATTGTTTCTCGTCTTCATCCGCAACAGTACTTTCATCAACGCCCACAATTTCATCCAACACCGAAAGAAGCTTCATACCATTCAGTTTTAACAAATATTGAAACAGATTTTTATCAAAAGCTTTGGTATGTAAATCAGCTTTCTGTTCGTCAGTGTGGATTTTCTCAATTCGTATCAACTTTTTCTCAAAACAATCACGAATAAAGTGATGACGAATTTCTATGTGTTTAGTTTTAGCGTGATGTACTGGATTCTTTGTTATATTTATTGCGGCCTCATTATCAACAAAAAGAGGTGTGTTAAGAAACTGCAAACCGTAGTCGCGCATCTGTTGCTGTATCCACAGGATCTGAGAGCAGCAACTGCTAGCAGAAACATACTCCGCTTCACATGTAGATAGCGCCACAGACGTTTGTTTCTTACACTGCCAGGTAACCAATCTAGGACCAAAGAACTGGAATCCTGCAGTTGTTGATTTTGAATTGACTTTGCAGCATCCGAAATCCGAATCGGAATACCCTTCGAGCATAAAGTCGCCTTTCCTAGGATACCACAACCCCAATGAAGGAGTTCCTTTCAGGTAGCGTAATATCCTCTTCACAATGATCATATGCGATGCTCTCGGGTTAGATTAAAATCTTGCTGCGAGGCACGTTGGGTACATTATATCAGGACGTGAAGCTGTTAAGTACATCAAAGAACCTATCATGGAACGGTAAAAAGTTTCATCAGCCCTGTCTCCTGTAAGCGCCTCTTTGTAAGTTCGCGGTTCAATCTGCGAAATGAAACAACTTAGTGAAAATTCAGTTTGTAAAGGTGCTACTGTAGAATAAAAACATGTAAGGCCCTGGTCAATTTGACGTCTCGTGCGAACGCCTGTCTGCAATTCTCCAATGATCAGCTCCTCTGGATGGTATGAAAGAGTTCGCGGCATCACTTCGCTTGGAACATCTACATTTCCCTCCAGATTAGTAACATTCTGTTCTGCATCTTGTTCACTGACTTGGTTTGTTTGACTTGAAATCTGAATTTGCTCCCCCTCAGAATCTGAATCACCATGATCAAAGATCGGCATGTTTTCAGCTTCTTGATTATCTTTCTCAACCGACTGATTATCTTGAGCAACTTCATTCTGTTGGACATCATCATGTTCACCAGCATTACTCGGACCTGCTTCATCATCATTTGAAGTTTCCCGTGGTCTTCTAGAATACTCAGCTGGAAACCTTAGCTGTGACTCGTATTCACGCAAAATATCCAACTCATCAAAGAAATCTTCATCTTCCTCTGATTCTTCTCTCATGTCAAACGAATTCCACAGATTGTCATAATTATATCGCCATGAATCACCAGGATTCTGAGGCGGCATAGTATAACCTTGACATTCAACATTTGCAGCTTCAATAATCCGCTTCTCACTTGGAACGAAGACACGACGCAAATGACTTGCATAACCAACAAAAATTCCTTCAATGCACTTCAGACCAAACTTTCCATGAGGCTCTATAACAGTACAGGGTGACCTGAACGGTTCTAGATACTTCAAATTCGGTTTGCGATTATTGATTAACTCAAAACATGTCTTGTTGAACTTTTTGACAGTGAGAACTCTGTTGAGTGTAAAGCATGCGGCGGAAACAGCTTCAGCCCAAAAATTTATCGGTAACTTTGAATCTGCGAGCATAGTTCTAGCCGTCTCGATTAGTGTCCGATTTTTGCGTTCTGCGACTCCATTTTGCTGCGAAGTGTACGGAGCACTAAACTCATGCAGTATAAAAATATTAATAGTTTACCAGAAAGCTGTGTGTTCAAATTTGCAATGAAGGTCTTAACACCCTCGTTTATATCCACGGCTAGTGATGAAACCGAACCACTGAGAACCCTCCAACCGTTTTAAGTTGAAGAAACCAAAAACTACATCATGTTCTTACACGACGGAAGTTCAGTTAGCTCAAGTGAAGCGGAACTTGCTTTACTTACAACCCCACTAAGCGATGCGGAATTCTTTGCGCAAATTACAACCCCCGATGCACCAAAAAGCACGCTGGCCTGATTATAGCACCCAAGTTTTGTGGGTCCATAACTTCATCTAACGCCAACCAAAGCCCTGTTCCTTCGTTTTCCCCTAGGCGATCCAGTTGACGTATGTTCACCATTTCTAGGCTATCACCCGGGAACATCCCGGTTAGGAAAATTTAGTTTTTAATAATAAAAGGTACATAATATCATTTTGGATCAAACCGATCTTTCATCTCCTTAAACACACAACATCTGTATGTCTATTATTCCTACAATAACATAATTAAGCAGTTAAACAAAGAAAAACTTATGAGTTAAAAATTCTGTCTCGGAGATAATATCATTTTTGGATCAAACCTATCTTTCATCTCCTTAAACACACTCCATTTCGCGCCAAAATGCTTCATCCAGTCTACTTTCTTTGTGTAATGTGGTAAGTACTGTTTGATGTTAATCCTAGCATTGTCACAAAATTCTAAGATCCTATTATTTTGTTTGTCGATAACACTTGGATCAACGGCGGGTAGGGCTGTAAACGAACCGAACGTTCAGCGAACAGTTCGTGAACCGTTCGGCGGGAAGTTCGTTTATGTTCGTTCGTTTAATAAACAAATGAACATGAACAAGAAATTTCGTTCGACTAGTTAAATGAACGAACATGAACAGAGGTCTCGTTCGTTCGATTGTGTTCGTGAACGTTCGGTAAGGTGTTCGTGAACATTCGTTGATTTGCGTTCGTTTATGTTCGTGTGTTTGTGTTTTAATTGAAGATCTTTGTGCTTTCTTACATTTTATTTGTAGTTTTTATATTATAAAACTTTTATTTATTTTATTTCCCTAACAATTAAACTAGGAAACCCACTTTTACCTTGTTTATGCATCATTTCCCTTCATTTCTCATTATTTACATCCACGAATACAATCGACATCCGTTCCACAATAAGGGATTCAAGTTCAAGTGCTACTCTCTAGGCCATCTATCTTTATTATTCGTCGCGTTCGCCAAATTTATTTGTGTTCGTTTGTGTTCGTGAACCGTTCGCGAACACGCTCATTTCCTTAATGAACGCATTTATTTCCTTAACGAACGAACACGAACAAGGCCTTGTTCGTGTTCGTTCGGTTCGTTTACAGCCCTAACGGCGGGTACAGCAGAGTTCAGGAGCGCGACGGTGTAGAACATATCTTCATCTTCTTCTGGTATAGAAACTGACATTCTAGCATCCCACCTGAAAATTTTCAAGAAGTTTTAACTTAGCTATAAAACTAACACATAACAGTTAAGAGATAATTAAAGATGCTTATATTACAATTACCCTTTTCGGTTAATTGGGTAGATAAGAAATGGTCCTGTAGTCAAGCTTTCTTTCGAAATAATATCAACCAAAACACCTTGATTAAAATCCGATATTCTTGATCTCGGCGCGAAGAGATTTAGCCACGGATGAGGGACTTCCCATAGCCCTAATGATTGAAGTAGCACCTCTTCGTCTCTTACTCGATTCAGAAAATCGAAAAGAGTTGCATCTTTGGTGAAAATTAGTCCAGAGTTGATGTTCACTACCTTGAATATCACTTGAAGTTCCTACAAAAAATATACATACATATTTTATATAGATACTGAAAGCAGTGTGAAGCAAAGGTAAGATTTTGATATCAAGATAATATAATTACCAACCTCATCAATGGTGTTTATGATTTGATCATTGTAATACTTGACTGCTTCTAAGCAGTATAAAATCCCTTTTTTGGAAGCTAAAGAACTTATTATAGATTCATTAGAAGGTGAGAAAAAGCTGTCGAATAATATAAAAATAGAAAAGGTAAAATGATTTATGACTGGATGTCGAATCCTTAATGGTCCACTGGTTGGACCGGATGTGAGAACCTGATGATATCCTAAATAATATAAAAATAGAAAAGGTAAAATGATTTTTTTTATTCAAAATCCAGTTCGACCCCTTAAATTCCCGGTCCCGGTTCGACTGGCCAGTTCGGGTCTGAAAACACTGCTTTTGCCTTCTTGTCTGATATAAAACGCGTGTAAATCAATAAAAAACTTTGCTTCTAACCTGCAGAGCTGAAATATGCCTGCACAAATCTCCGTCGATCCTCCAAATCTGCGTTTTTTATAATCAAACAACGAACATACCGTGCAAAACTCGGTAGAATCAAGAAACGCTTAATTAAATCTAACTTATCTCCGCCGCTGTCCACATATCTATGGCATGAACAGATAGATTCGTTATGGTAAATATGCTACCTACAGGCTCAGAGTCTAGAAAAGAAGGATACCATCATGGCTGCAGGGAAGGTTGCAGGTAATGACCTGCCATCCTTCAACCCTACCATGCCAAGGCGATATTCTCATCAACTTTAAAATCAAATATATTGACTCATCATAGCCTATATCACAAATCCTAAATGATGAAAAATCCCCCCACCGGCAAACCGGTGACAATACCACAAGCTTCACCGTTGTAGGGAACCAAAGAAATCAACTATGTATGCGGAGTAACCAACAAGACCACCACTAGTAAATTACCAAAATGCCCAACAAAACAGTTGAAAGCGTTTGACATGAACATGTCAAACACCTAACAGCCGCCAATGACAACCGCCAAACACAAAGAATAACACACGAACTTGTAATAAAAAGCCGATAAAGAATCACCGGTGAATAATCAGTCCGGCGACCACATCAACGCTGCCACCACCACAAACAAATCAGAATCGCCATAGTATGAGGCCGAAAATAGAAAATCACAGCTACCATGTTGAAAGAAAGTCAAACAACTTATCATCTCGGCTACAATACCATAAGTCTACAAATTGACCGACCATTGCTTCATCCGTCAACAAATCGACTAAAATAGGAACAAAATCAATGAAACTCATCATCATATATAAACTCTGAGGTTCAGAAATGTCAACAATCTACACACACAACCTATAATCTCAAAATCATCTCAGGTTAAACACAAACAAAACCACTTGCCATGTGAAAACAAATTAAAAGACATAAACATCTCGGCTAGAGCCTTACAAAATGAAAGAAAACATTATTGAAGGAAAAACTGTAACCAATTTACCGAAATTAAAGATGGGTACCTGCTATTTGGGTTGAAATCAGAACGAAGAAGGTGATAGGGAGCAAATCTTGATACGGATCCAAACCATATAAGAAACCATTTAACATATGAATCGAACAAAATTAAGTAAGAATATCCATACCAAAACAGATTGTATAAACAAAATCGGGAATGATGAACAAAACCTAGCATCAGTTACGGTAGTACATCGTCCATCGATCTTGCCCCTGTTAATCAAAGTACAAAGTACAGCAAACCATTCAAACTGAATCGAACAATAAGATGATGAACGGAATCAAACATTACCGTCAATGGTAGAGTATTGCGTCTTGAAGATCGATTGAAGGTTGTCGGACAGGATTGAGAGTGATAAAGAGGCAGACGAATTTTGATCTAAGGTTTCATTTAGATGGCGATTGAAGATTGAGAGAGAGAGGGGGTAAAGGAATTGAATGATGAGAGATGAGAGAGAATGAGAAAGAAAACGTATAATAGAAGTTCTCCAATCCTGGCCTATGAGGAATGCCACTTGTCCAATTATTTGACATATGCCACATCATTGCCTATGTGGCTGCTTAGTTGGCTTCAACCATTGGGTGACATTTGTCCCCCAATGGTTTGCTTTATTAGAGATATAGATATAGATGAACTTCAAAACATTTTTTTACATATTGATTAAGGAGAACACAACCACTTAGAACTTTATTTTATAATACAAATTGTTTGTTTATACTACATATGTTTCTTTAAGTATTGTGTAAACTGCCATTTTGGTCCCTGAAATTTGGTCACTTTTGCCACTTTAGTCCAAAACTCAAACCTTTTGAATTTGGGTCCATGTGGTTTCACTTTTATTGCCATTTTGGTCCAAAAGTGAAATCAGCTCATATTTGTCTAATAAAATCCTGTTATTTTGTCTTTTTCCTCACGAGCAAAATGATCATTATAATTTTATTATAACACAGAGTGAATTTCAAGTTTTGTCCTTTATCTTTATTGTGAATTTCAGATTTTTTAAAATCTTGCACGTTATGTTCTTTAGCCCTAACCCATTTAGATTTTTCTTTTAAATCTGGTCATGTGACTTGTACATGATGGTATTATTGTCATTTCACTTTTCAGGGCTAGTTGTGTAAATAAATAAAATACCTAACAACTAAAAAAATTAAAATTTTTATCTCTCACCTCTCTCTCTCTCCCATTTACCACCAACATCCACCATCTACCACCACCACCACCATCCACTTCACATCACCTGCTACCACCATCACCACCACCACCCACTGTCACTCTGTTACACAATAATCTGCGTCAGTTGAATACTTAACATCAAATATAGTTTTCTAGAAGGAAAAACGCTTGTTTAATCTTCCTTTTAGCTTTTGTTTAATCATCTGATTCAACGTCACCATTTTTCTATTAAATTTTCTATTATTAGTGCATCATACAACGCAATAACTGACTCTCTCTCCCCTCTCTCTTTCTCACTAGAAACATTAACCCTAGATTGATGTTATTTCATCTAAATCTTCATGTAGTTGACGAACGAGTGAAGCGAATGCTGCTTCAGTCTCAGGTAATAGATCTCCTTCAATTAGTCGTTTATCGATTTCATAGTTGTTGTTGATCGTTTGTGTTTGATGAATGCGTTTAGTTTGTTGTTATTGAGCTTGAATTCTGTTTAGTTGGAGTTTAGTTAGTGATTTATAGGTTTTTGAGTTCATACTCTGTACAGATATGGTAAAAGCTCAAAACAGTTGTTTTTTGAAATTTTGAACTTGAGTTTTGTTTTAGTTAGTTGTAACTTGTTATTTTCTGTTCCTGTGAAGTTTTAGGGTTGTGATTTGAAGTTGAATTCTGTTTAATTAGTTGCAATTTGTTATTATCTGTTACTGTAAATTTCTAGGGTTGAGATTTGAACTTAATTCTGTTTTAGTTAGTTGTAGTTTGTTAAATTTTGTTAGTGTAAAATCAAAGGGTTTGAAATTTGAACTTAAATATATTTTAGTTAGTTGTAATATGTTAGCATCTATTACTATAAAAATTCTAGCGTTGAGATTTGAAGTTGAATTCTATTAGTGAACGCTCCACCGGCTACTTTTGGCGAATGTTGGTGTGTAGTGGGTGGTGGTGGTGATGGCAGCAGGTGATATGAGGTGGATGGTGGTGGTGATGGTAGATGGTGTGGTAAATGGGAGAGAGAGAGGTGAGAGATAAAATTTTTAATTTTTTAATGGTTAAGTATTTAATTTATTTAGACAACTAGTCCCTGAAAAGTGAAATGACAATAATACCCTCATGTGCAAGCCACATGACCAGATTTAACAGAAAATTTTAACTAGGTTAAGGATAAAGGACATAACGTGCATGATTTTAAAACATTAAGTACAAGACTCGTCAATTTAAAAGATAAAGGACACCGCCTGAAATTCACTATAAAGATAAAGGACAAAATTTGAAATTCACTCGTATAACACATTATTAATTAAATTAATAAAATTAAATAACCCTTTGACCTCATAAAAGCACAGACTTATCATCTTCATCTTCCCCCAAACCCAAACCCTAATCCATCATCTTCTCCAAACCCCATTCTCCTGCAATCATGTACTGATCAACAATGGTGGTTCCCGCGATAGATAATAGCCACTACCAAAATCCCTCCTCCTCCTCCTTCTCCTCCTCCTCACGGAAGATAGATAATGTGGGTGCCCCTCTTTCCTCAAATAAAATTCATCATCTCTTTCAAATCTTATAAAAATATCACACCATTAAAATCTTAAACCGAATCTACCAGTCTCTCCGCAAACCCTAACTCTTTAGCATGGCATCTACGCTCAAACCTCCGATGAAGATGGGAACCAAGCGAAAAGCTAACCGTAAGGATGAAAGAGCCGCCACCTCCTCCGCGGTAACCGCCACCGTTGAACCGCCGCAATAGGAGATTAAGGAAACTAAGGAGGTTGAAAAGCCTGCACGGAAAACCAAGCGTGCTAAGGTTTCGAAGGAAACAGAGCCGGAGTTCTTTGATGAGTAGCGTGAGTTGGTATATTTACGTTTAATTGTGTTTTGTGACAGTTAATTGTTTATTCTTGTTGTTGTTGTTGTGAAGGTTTGTTTGAAGGCTGAGTGTGTGTTTGGGATGTGTTTGTTGGTTGACTGATATGTGAGATCTGTAATGTGTGGTTGATGTTGTGATTATGAGGTTAGCTTGCTTGATTGATGTTGAAGTGAATTAGTGGTTGATTGGTTGTTTTGTTAAGTTAGGGTTGGAAATTGGTTATGGAATTGTAAGTTAAAAATGTTAGTTTGATGAACTTAGTTTTAACGATTAAGTGGTTGATGTGCAAGATCTGTAATGCGTGATTGCTGTTGTGATTATATGATTACCGCCATTGTCGATCAACACACTTGCAGGAGAATGTGGTTTGGAGAAGATGATGGATTAGGGTTTGGGTTTGGTGGAAGATGAAGATGATAAGTCTTTGCTTTTATGAGGTCAAAGGGTTATTTAATTTGATTAATTTAATTAATAATGTGTTATAATAAAATTATAATGACTATTTTGCCCCTAAGAAAAAGGACAAAATAACAGGATTTTATTAGACAAATATGAGCTGATTTCACTTTTGGACCAAAACGGCAATAAAAGTGAAACCACAGGTACCCAGATTCAAAAGGTTTGAGTTTTGAACTAAATTGGCAAAAGTGACCAAACCTTAAGGACCAAAATGGTAGTTTACTCTTAAATATTTTTATGGAGTCGTTTACTATGTCAATAAATATTGTTTAATACATGTTTTTTTTTTTTTTTTTACAAATTGTGTCAATTAAGTTAAAATTTACCTGAACTACAACTATTAATTCAAAACAATTATAAAACATTACAACGTTTGAAAACATTTCTTTTTATTTTATCTAACGACATAATTAGATTAATATAAATTAATTTTTGATTCCCGAGAAGTTTTGGTAGTATTTTTATTTTACATTTGTTGCACACATAATTTAAATAGATCAACCCCGTGAAATTCACAGAGAATAACCTAGTATAAATATAAGTAAAAAAATATATGTTCAAACAGTAAATTATTTCAAAAATTGATACTGGATTCCTTGACAAACGATATTTATTATTTTTTTGATATGATAAACATAGGAATTTTGTTTTATGTTATTTTTCAAATCAAACCCGGTCCAATTTTACCAACTAGATTTGATTTTGGTCGAGGTTAACCACATTTGATCGATTCAGAGCAATTAGGCGAAGTTGAAGAAAATCGTTTCACAAGCCTACCTTGTAGCGATTGCTCAACGAGTATTATTGTCATTAGTATTTTTTATCATTATTATTATTTAGTTTACTTTTATAATTTTATATGTTATGATTATTATTAATTAATTTTTCTAATATGCTTTATATTTTAATTAAGTATTAAAGGTGTCAAATATGGAAATATGTAGGGCCGACCCGAAGGGTGTGCGGGATGGGCGACGGCTCAAGGGCCAAACCCATCGGGGGACCGATTTTTTTTATTTTTTTATTAGTTTTACGCTGTAAAGTTCAAATATATATATATAATGATTCGGAAAAATACCATCCTGAAATACTTGGTTTGATGGTTTGAAAGTCACTTTAAAAATAAGAAGACACATGTTCTAATCCCTGCGTCCTTAGTTTTGTTTCTCTTTTTCTTTCTTATCTATTTATTAAATGCAAATGACATTAGTTGCCTAAGTTTTTCAAGTTACATTAAATGATTGGTGTTGATTCAAATGACATTAATTCATTTTCATATATTTAAATTTTGCATATAGATATATATATATATATATATATATATATATATATTTTAAAAATTTATATTTAATGGGTCCGTATTTTCTGTTCCCACAGGGCCTAAAAATTTTTGAACATTTCGGTGACGACCCTGAAAATATGCATCAATTCAAATTAAACCAACCAAGGAGATGTTTGTTTTAGTGAAAGCAACACTTTTAACCTCAGCTAGGGCTGTAAACGAACCGAACGTTCAGCGAACAGTTCGTGAACCGTTCGGCGGGAAGTTCGTTTATGTTCGTTCGTTTAATAAACGAACGCACATGAACAAGAAATTTCGTTCGATTAGTTAAATGAACGAACATGAACAGTGGTCTCGTTCGTTCGATTGTGTTCGTGAACGTTTGGTAAGGTGTTCGTGAACGTGTTCATGAACATTCGTTGATTTGCGTTCGTTTATGTTCGTATGTTTGTGTTTTAATTGAAGATCTTTGTACCTTCTTATATTTTATTTGTACTTTTTATATTATTAAACTTTTATTTATTTTATTTCCCTAACAATTAAACTAGAAAACCCACTTTCACCTTGTTTATGCATCATTTCCCTTTCATTTCTCATTATTTACATCCACGAATACAATCGACCTCCGTTCCACAATAAGGGATTCAAGTTCGAGTGCTACTCTCTGGGCCATTTATCTTTATCCTTTGTCGCATTCGTCAAATTTATTTGTGTTCGTGAACCGTTCGCGAACACGCTCATTTCCTTAATGAACGAACACGAACATAAAATCTCGTTCGGTAAGTGTTCATGAACCGTTCGTGAACACATTTATTTTCTTAACGAACGAACACGAACAAGGCCTTGTTCGTGTTCGTTCGGTTCGTTTACAACCCTAACCTCAGCTATTTGAAAAAAAAAACTCATTATATACATAATTTAATACCTCTAAATTACAAACGCTTTTGGTTAGCGTTTATGCCTCTCGCTAATCTATTGAGAAGTAGAGTATTTCATATTTTGTTTGTATAATGATGAACTTACCTCAGATGAGAGAGAAGTATAAAGGCTTTGTCGCCATGTGCATTTTCATAGTATAATTAACTTTACTTCGTAGTTTAAGCCTTAAGGGCAAGTATACAACCTCTATGCATGCGCCATGTCAAAAAATCCAATTTTTATGGATTATAAAATATGTTGTGAAACTAGCCTAATAGCACAATTACAAGAGAAGAATAATAGAAAGAAAACCTATAATATTTTTATTGAATGAGATATTTTACATAGAGATAAAATAGGGGTATATATATGAGTAGATAACTTGAAGAATAAGCTAATCTATTTTTTGTGTTAATAACCATAATAATATAATTATAACACTCCCCCTTGGTTATCAATTTGAAACGATTGGAGGTGCTACCTCGTTAAAAACGTTATCAGGAAAACCCAGTGGGACAAAACCATAGCTAAGGGAAAAAGAGTGCAGCGCGTATCGTTTCCCCGTGGTAAGAAATTTGTCGCTTGATCTCTT
This sequence comes from Helianthus tuberosus, assembly GCA_030545235.1. Taxonomy (NCBI): domain Eukaryota; kingdom Viridiplantae; phylum Streptophyta; class Magnoliopsida; order Asterales; family Asteraceae; genus Helianthus; species Helianthus tuberosus. Next base: position 6,183 of record JARYGA010054017.1, on the reverse strand, counting down.
GATGTACAATCCTTCAATGAACGTTGATGTATAATCTTCATGTGAAACTTTAATTGCATCCTCTTGTAAGCAGATACCATAATCCATGAATGTGTTTTGTTATAATCCCTGCATTTACAAAACTAACCTTACTTGTTGATGGGTTAGTAAAATATGAACCCATATCTTTCGTACCTTAAGGGTATAGAAATTATATGTTTGACCCATTACACTATCTTCTCCCTGTACACGAGACATATCTTGCCAATGAATTTAATGATATATGTTCGTGTATAACTTGCAAGACATATTAATATAATTTATATTGAACTATGGTAGTTTAAGACAAAGTGTCACACCCTCAAATTCCACATGTGGAGTATTACCGCGAAGCGTGTAACTGACCAGGATCATTCCACCAATCATATTGAACAACTAATTAAAGTAAACAAAAACCCACCACCATCAATACGATTAGTGACTAGGTGTTCAAAACAAAGTCTAAGTTAACAGCGGAGTCATTAAGTCTGAAAACCCAAATAATAGTTTAAAGTTCATCAATGTTTAATAAGAACCCAACAGTGGTTCTCTGCCACAACGACACTCCCCTGTGCAAGCTCCTGCAATGTACCCAATGACCTGCAAAGCATATAGTAGTGTGTCAACATAAAGTTGGCGAGTTCGCAGTTTATCAAAGTTGTTTAAAAAACGTAGGTTGTTAAGTTACTTTGTTTTATAAAACATGTCATGGGGAGTTACCCCATCTTTATGCTACTAAATTGTGCTATACCGAAACTAATGGAATAGTTGTTGGTGCCCCGAGTCAATGTCTATCATCATTGACCCTGTGCCCAGGCATAATAGTTCACTCCCGTCCTCTGCGGCACGATGTGAGGCTTATTAGACCTAATAGCGCTAATAACTAGTATTCCGTTCACCAGGCCCCGACGATTAATCGGTATAAAATGTGTAGGGACTTTTAGATAGAGTTTTTTTTAGTCCGCTAAGGACATGAAATATAAATAGTAAATTAAAAGTATTCCAAACTAGGAATACTAGGCAATCCCAAACCAGGGAAAGTGTTGTCCGTTCCCAACCACCGGGAATACATGCTTTTAGTAAAATGTGTGAACTCACCTTAGCTTAGCTCGGCAGATTAAATTGCTTGAGATAGTATGGTCAACCACGCCCTATTATGGTTACCATTGTTATTTGTGTTGTGCACCAATAGTCCACGTATATATAAAGTAACATGCAAGTTGAACCATCACGTAACATGTAGAGCATGTAAGTTAAACTATCATGTAACTCGTAGAGTATGTGGGCCTTATTTAAATTTATAACGAAAGCCTAAAGTGGGAAAAGTAACCAGTGTACGACCCAGATGAATGTACGTTGCGAGTGGGAGATCAGTCGAGACCAAGAGATCTTGACTCGCAACCTAGAGGTCTCGAGTTACAAAATTAGTCTAAACCTCAAGGTTTCGAGTCAGGCTTTGAGTCAGAACCGGTCTGGTCTCGACTCGCAACCGGCAGGTCTCGAGTCCTTTGATGTGTGAAGTCAAGCTTTGTGTCGGAACCACGGAGATTTCGACTCGCAACCTCAGTCGGAACCTCGAAAACATTTAAAGTCACATAACCCTTGTCACCGGCTGTTCCGTAACAACAGTTAACATTATAATCATATTCGAATCAGATCAAATAGCACAATTTTTCAACTATTATTCACCTTCATACAAACCCTAATTGTAGCCGTTCATCAAAACTAACATAATCAACAACATTTTTATTGATTCACATAAACACAATTATGAACAACATTAACAGTAACCGTGCATCGGGTCTATAAATAACATATCACATATATCATCAAATCTTATCATCTACATGAACCATAAATCATAAATCAACCATTACCAACAATCAATTAACATCATACAACACAAAGTCATAAAAAACCTATCATCATGCAAAATCATCATGAGCCATCAGAACCCTTATCATCAAACAACACTAATCATCAATCATCATTCAATTCAGTTAATCAGATTCATATCAATGTGTGAAAAAACCCTACACCATTCTTTAATCATATACATATAATATATACACATATACTCATGGCTGAAATCAACAAGGAAACTCAATCAAAACAATGATCAACATACTAACCGAGAGATGGAATGAGAATGAGAGTGTGCTAGAAAGAGAGAAAGCTTCAAATGGGAGGAGACTGTTGTCGATCTCACGAGTGGGAGGGAGATGAATGCTAGGGTTTGATAGTTGGTGTGTTTTGCAAAATTATGGGAGCCACACACAAAATCGCGTGTGTATGCGTTCCATGGGGTGAGCCGGGCCCAGTCTTGGGCTCTGTTTTAGGCTCGGGATAGGAGGCCAAAAATCAACAAGTATGGAGGAAGGCTGTCCGGCCCATAAAAGAAGTGAGCGACTCGGGGTAGTGTGTGGCTAATTACGGTAAAGCATAACCATTTAACATTTAATAATTTTCATTTAATCACCTAGAAATCAAGTATAATCAAATTTATTAAATCCATATAACGAACACATAGTTACAACGTAAGATAGAACATGAAAGAAAGTGATACGTAGGAAAAGACCTTGAAATTTTGGGTTGTCACATCATCCCCAAGTTAAAAGAAATTTCATCCCGAAATTTAGCATGCAGTCACTGAGGAAGCTAGTGTTGTTGAGCGTTTTCGAGGGGTGTCACATCATCCCCATGTTGGTTTGGAATTTCGTCCCAAAATTCAGTAGTAGCTTCAGTACCGGACGGATCTTTCTTAAACAACTGAGGATACTTGCGCATCATTTGGTCTTCTCATTCCCAGGTAAACTCTGGACCATGACGTGAGTTCCAACGAACTCGAACTATAGGTATCTTGCATTGTTTAAGAGTTTTGACTTCCCGGTCCATGATCTCCATCGGTTCTTTGACAAAACGTAGCTGGTCATCGATCATAAGTTCCTTGAAAGGAACAATGAGAGTCTTATCTGACAGACATTTCTTCAGATTTGACACGTGGAAAACGTTGTGTACACCACTGAGCTCTTCCGGCAAGTTCAATCTTTACGCCACTGTGCCGATTTTCTCAGTGATTTTAAAGGATCCGACATAACGTGGATTAAGTTTTCCCTGTTTGCCAAAATGAAGCACCCTTTCCAAGGTGAGACTTTCAGCAAAACTCGGTCTCCAACCTGGAATGCCAAGGGTTTTCTACCCTTATCAGCGTAGCTCTTATGACGGTCACGAGCTGCCACCATTCGTTGCCTAATCTGGGCAATCTTTTCCATTGTGTTGAGTACGAGTTTTGGGCCAGTGATTTGGCTATCGCCAACTTCAGCCCAACTTAAAGGTGATCGGTATTTTCGTCCGTACAATGCCTCGATCTAAGCAGCCTTAATGCTGGTGTGGTAACTCTTGTTGTATGAGAATTACACCAAAGGCATGTATCGTTCCCAGCCGTTACCAAAGTCAATAACACATGCTTGCAGCATGTCTTCAAGGGTTTGGATGGTACGTTCAGTTTGACCATCCGCTTGCGGGTGATAAGCAGTGATCATGTCTAGACGCGAGCCAAAGGATTTGCGCATCGCTTGCCACAAATCAGATGCAAAACGCGGGTCACGATCAGAGATGATGGAGGATGGCACTCTGTGCCTAGCAACTACTTCCTTCAAATAGATGCTTGCAAGTGTCAAAAACTTGTCAGTTTCTTTGATCGTTAGGAAGTGCGCAGATTTAGTCAAGTGTACAATCACCCAGATAGTGTCGTTCCCTCTTTGGGATCGGGGTAAATCGGTGACAAAATCCATGGAGATTTGCTCCCATTTCCACGTTGGTATCTCTGGTTGTTGTAGCATTCCTGATGGATTTTGGTATTCAATCTTGACCCTAGCGCAGGTCATGCATTTACTAACATTCGTTGCATTGTTCGCTTTCATGTTAGGCCACCAGTACAAGACTTTGAGATCATGATACATCGTGTTGGAACCATGATGTACCGAGTAGAGAGACTTGTGTGCCTCATCCATCACAAGCTCTCGTAGGTTCCCATAGGATGGAACCCATGCACATTCCATGAAGTAGTGGATGACATCTTCTTTGAGTTCGAGTTGCTTTTCCATGCCCTGCATGGACTCAGCTGGGAGGTTCTCCTTTTTCCGAGCTTCGAATTGTGCGTTTCGGATTTGTTCGGGGAGGTTTGAATTAATGGTTAGTTGCAACGCATGAACATGTTTTGGTTTAGTTTCCTTTCGGCTGAGGGCATCGGCTACAACATTTGCCTTGCCCAGGTGATATTTGATCGCACACTCGTTCTGATCAATTATGTGTTGGAGACTCTTGTGATCGGTGTAAATTGTGCACTTGGTACCGTACAAGTAGTGTCTCCATATCTTGAGTGCGAAAACTACAGCTCCCAGTTCTAGATCGTGGGTAGTGTAGTTCCTTTCATAAACTTTGAGTTGGCGTGACGCATAAGCAATGCCCTTCTCACATTGCATCAACCCACAACCGAGTCCTTGGATGGACGCGTCATGGTAGACAACGAAGTTGTCTGTGCCTTCTAGTAACAAAAGAATGGGTGCACTACAAAGCATTACCTTCAACTACTGAGTTAAAGTGGTAAGGGGTTGTGCAATCTTTGAGAAACCTTCAATGAATCGGCGATAGTAACCCGCCAAACCCAAAAATTGACGGATTTCAGCTGGAGTTCGGGGTGTGGGCCAATTCTTGATAAAGTTAATCTTAGCTGGATCAACATGAATCCCAGCTTCATTGACCACATGGCCAAGGAAATGGACTTCATGAAGCCAAAAGTCGCATTTCGAGAACTTAGCATAGAGTTGTTCATTTCGTAGAAGCTATAGAATAAGACGTAGGTGTTGCTTGTGTTCCTCGTGACTCTTAGAGTAGATCAGGATGTCGTAGATGAAAACGATAACGAACTTTTCAAGGTAAGGTTTGCACGATCGGTTCATGAGATCCACGAAAACCGCAGGTGTATTTGTCAAACCAAATGGCATAACAAGGAACTCGTAGTGTCCGTAACGGGTCCAGAATGTTGTTTTAGAGATGTCTTCGCCTCGGACTCTCAACTAATGATAGTGTAACGACTCACACAAAAACGTCCTAAAAACGTTCCGTAAGTATAAACCCGGACCCCTGATATAACAACTCTCATTAAAAATACTATTTCTTATTTTAATTTAACCAAGAGGAAACCCTAATTGAGACACCCAAGTGATTTTGCACAAACCCTAAAATTTTCAGAATCATCAGAATCAGGATCAGGGCCCCTAAAACTCAGGGGGGGTAAAACCCTAGTTACTATTATCCATCTAAAACGTTGTCAAAATTGAATTTTAATATTTCGTTGACTCAGCAAGCCTACACCCAACCGTGGCAAACCTATAGTGATTTCGTGTCCCTTGCGCACCGCAAGGGATTAGGCTTACGGTGCGCAAGCCTGGCCAAATTTTGGGTATAAATAGTAGACATTGGCACTTGATATTCTGCGTACGTTCGACGAAGAAATTCGTTTTAGGCACTGAGTTACGTTCTGTTTACCATAATTAACACACACAAATCACTAATTAGTATAGCGGGGTGCTGCTACGATTCAATGTCCGATCGATTGAAACTATCCGACCGGATGTTTAAGCGCTATCCTTTGTCATTAGTCGTGATTCCGGCAGGATGTTTGAGTACCACCCAAACTCGGGGAAATACTCTGTCATTCATTGTGAATCCGATGGATGTTTAAGTGATTGCACTTTGTCATTCGTTGTGAGGGTTTTAATCTCGTGAGTTATCGTAAATGCTGTATTAAGTTATCTACCTAGTTCATGTGCACTAGGTTACAAGGCTAATCAATAGGCTAAGCTCTGCCTGTAGAAATCTGCAATATATCAAGGCTTATCTGTAGACTAAACTCTGTCTGCATGCTTATAATGTGAGTCATTCTCTTTTTATCAACTATTTTACAATACCTCAAATTATTTTCAAAAGTTATAATTACAGGGACTAAGTCGTGGATATCTTGAATCACTGGCTAGTGGGGTATTGTGCACATTACTAATTTTCTCCCAGTTAGGTTTATTGACCTACTAGGGATAATCATCACTATTTAGGTTCATTGACCTAATAGTGGTATGACCATCGTCACCATTGTGACATGTCACC
>JARYGA010054016.1:0-26457 GCA_030545235.1 Helianthus tuberosus | reverse complement strand
CCAAAAATATTACCAATGTCCCAAAACGACATCTTTATGCTTCGCGGTCTCAACCAAATTTTTTAGTTAAGAATCTTCAGGAGTTCAGTCGGAATTTTGCGAGTTTGAAAAAATTTGGAAGCCATAAATCCCGTATGCTTGGGTAAACAAACATTTTTGCTCGATAAGGGTCGTATAGGTCGATAAGGGTCATATGGGTCACTTTCACGCTTTTTCAGACTGAACTCCTTTCATGTCAGCAATTATACCTTAAATTCATCAAAAGTCATGCCGATAAGCCTCTCATTGCTCAATGAGAGGCGTATAGGGTTTAATGCACCAACTACCACAACCTTATATGCCTCTCATAGGGCAATGAGAGGCTTATCAAAACCCTTTTTCTGGCACATTAATTAATTTCACACAATATACTCCCCTTATTGCCCTATATGCCACCTCTGGAGGGGTGTGCACTCAAAAAGTAGGGCTGTGTTGTTAGGATCGGAGGCTCTCATGATTGTGCTCGTTTGTGTAATTTCAATCAAATCAAATAGAAATGATTAGAGTTTAAGTGCAGCGGAAGTGAAACAACAAACATATAGACACAATCATAGGGAAAATAGTTTCAATAAACATTTGCTTCACATAGAGTCGAAAGATTACAATACAAAGCAAAAGATTACAAGCAAACTTACAAACTAAACTCCCCCTCAGCCTGATACTTCAGTGGTTGGTTGCACAAGATGAAAGGATTGAATTGAGGAGAAGAACTCACTCAAAACGATCAAATGTAACAGTACAGGGTACTGTTCCATTTATAGACAATTCAATCCACTGAGGCATCTCAGCTGACGTCACCATGAAAGCGATGTCTAACAACCTAACAACCTTTAACAACTGATCCTAAACACTGCTATTCTAAACCACTGATTATACATAAGACACGTAATACTCTAAACTATTGCTATCTTCTTTCATCAATGCTTTCTTCAAGGTTGATCAGTCCTTGATTGGGCAGTGCTTTGTCATCAGTAGATAGGACCAGCAGCGTTGACTTCTTCAGGGCTTTGTCATCAGTTGAAAGGGGCAGCAGCAGTTGTATTTGGACAGTGGATAGAGACCGTCAGTTGTTATAAATCACTTTCAAGGGAGAAGACTTAGTGTAAACTGTTGCTTATTGTGAATCCACTGTCATGATCCGGTTTTGGCTTTCATTATCTGTTCCTCTGGCAGGGTTCAATCCCAACAATCTCCCCCTGGAACAGATAATGCCAAAACCCTTCATTATTCTGGATCTTTATTCCTCATCAGAAGTTCCCTTGCTTGCCTTTTAAAATCTTCTTCAAATTCTTTGGAACTTGTGTCATCCTCATCCCTGCACAGTGTAAGTTCAAGGAGGTCCTGCAAATCTTCAACACTAAGGCCTAGTGCTTCTTTCCTTGATATGTACTTCGCATCACCATTGATTCTGACCAGAGTCAATACATGGGTCTTTTGATCAGAGAGCCATTTTAGTATTTTTAAGCCAAATGGGTTTCTTGGGACAGATTTATTTGCTGATGAGTAGAGAGATGTTGGCCTTGTGAAAACTTGCAGACTTTCAGACATTCGTTTGAAGGCCATTTCAATGACATTGTTTGCTGCAGCTATGTCTTCTGCAGTCTCCTTTTCTATCTGCTCCTGTCTCTTTTGTTGATCTGGCTCAATGTCTGAAACTTCTGAAGTATTTGGTGATGCAGGCTTAGTTAACACCTTCTTAAAAAGGTTTTGAAGTTTTTCTGAGTTCTCTTCTTTTAGACCCATTTTCATGATGGTTTCTGTGAAGTACTCAGCTTCCTTTTCCTTTACCTCTTCACTAGTCATCCGTTTTCCTTCTTCTCGGTTTGACACAAGAATAGGATTTTCTGTTGACTTGAACAGTGTTTTGAGGTTTTCAATCTGTTGTTCAAGTTTCATCATTTGTTCATGTCTCTTTGAAGTACCTGAAACAATTATCTTCTTTTTCTTCAGCCTTTCATAGGCTTCATCAGTATGCTGCTTTGACCATTTTGATATGGCATTGGCAGTATCTACTTTTGCATCCACCAACTCCTGCTTCTTTCTTTTATACTCACCTGTTAGGTCAGTGATGAGCTTTTTGTATTTGCTCCATTTTGGAGCATTTTTCTTTTTTCTAGGATCGTTCTTGATTCTATCAATCCTATCAGCCTCATGCTTTAAAGCCACTATTGGCCATTCTTCAAATTGGTTTTCTTCAGCAGGATAAAAATTTTCTTGCATGATGTATGCAAGAAGTTTTCTTCTCATTTCTTTTCTTTGATCTGCCTTTTCTTTGATCAGCTCTTGTGCAAAATCTTTTATTTGTTTGACTTTTGTTAGCAGAAATTCCAATCTTTCAGCAATGGCTTCATCACCTTGACCTTCACATTCAACCTTGGCTCTTATCTTAGCCTGTCTTGCTTTGAGCTCAAGGTATTCATCCATATCTTCTGGAACTATGAAGCCAAAGAGTGAAGGAAATCTTCTGTTTGAAGGATCATCATCAGTGTAGAACTGCCTCATCTCATTTTTTATAGCTTCTAATTCCAACAGATATTTTGCAGCAGTGGGATCATATTTGTCCTCATTTGGCTGAGTAAGTTTTCTTTTTCTGGTGTAGAGCTTTGTGGATGAAGAGGATTTTGATTGTGATGTAGGAATGATGAGAGCAGTGGTGGATGGTTGACTAACAGCTGTTGAAACAACTGGTGTTTCAACTGCTGTTGTCATTACAACTACTGATGTGTCAGTAGATGTCTTCTGCTTTTGAGCAGGGGATGAAGGTGGTGTGGTAGTTTTTGATGGTGGTGAATCATCAGATATTAAAATCCTTCTCCTTTTTATTGTAGGAGAGACTGATGATGGCTCAGTGGTTTGAGATGAAATGGCAGTGGTTTGTGATTGACTAACAGTTGTTGAAACAACTGGTGTTTCAACCACTGTTGTCGTTACAACAGATGTTGTAACATCTGTTGTCTTCTGTTTTATGACAGGATGTGGTGGTATGGCAGTGGTTTTGGTGGTGTGTGGTGAAGTTGTGTGTGTTGATGAAATGACAGCTGTTTGGCTACTGACAACAGTTTTTGTAACTACTGTTGTATCAGCTGTTTGAATGGAAGTTTGAGATTTTGAATCTTTTGAGATTTTAGATGGCTGTTTTCTTTGTTCTGGTTCAACATACAGACCATCTTCAATTCCCTTTTTCTTCAGCTTTTTGACATTCTCCCCCTTTTTGGCATTATCTGCAAGGGGGTTATCCATAAAAAGGATAGTAGAGGGAACTTTTCCAGGAGTGCTTTGGAGATGAGCCTTGATAGCTTTGATGTCTGCTTGAGTATCTTTAAATCTCGACTCCACCATGTTTGTCAACATTTTCACATGTATCTCATGCTGCTGATCAACCATCTGTTTTTGTTTTTCAAGCATGGGTTGAAAGATATTCCAGAGCTCATTTTCAGCAAATGCTTGTGGTGGAGCAGGTGCTTGAGGTGGAACAGCAGTGGATTGTGCTTTTTGAGCTTTTAAAATCTCTTGCACCATATCCTTTATTTCAGCAACTGAGGTTTCCAGTTTTTCAACTCGTCCCGTCAATTCCTGGTATTTTGAATCATCGCCACTTTAATGGGATCATCTGAATCCCCACCTGTAGTGGTTGTATCAATGTGTGACTTAGGAACTGAGTCCCAAAAATCACTCATTGATGCCCCTTGTTCTTGGTACTGGGGACTTCTTTCTTCAGCACTTGATAACCTTGTTATTTTACCAGTGGTCAAAATTAACTCACTAGTGGTTGCCAAGGGTGCTATGGAAGAAATTACCTTCAAGGGAGTCTGACTAATGAAACAACTATCCAAATGTAGATCTGTTGATCCAACATTTGTAGTTGCTGCTCCACTTGAACTACCACCGAGAGTTACTTGTAACTCAGGGGGTGTAACCTCCTCAGTTGTTGCTGGGATAGCAGAGGTAGTAGCATCAGACCCAGTCACTTGTGGGAGTATACTCTCAGTGACAGGTGATAGAGAGGAACTGGTTTGTGTCTGAGCTATATCAATTGCATGCAACAAGGGTAGCATGGATTGTGGTAATATTATTGGTGAGGGTATGGGAGTTGAAAGAGACATGTCCTTGGGATCAGGACTGAGGAAGATGGATCCGATTGAATCCAGAGCTTCATATTGTGGGGGCCCTGTGATTACAACCTGATCCTTTTGTGAGGATGCAGGAGGAGTTTGAGGCAATGGTTGAGATCTTTCTACCAACTGCTGTGAGGAAGTAGCAGCAATGGTTTGTGGTGACATTTGTTTTGTCACTGGCAGTTGCTCTGGGATCTCATCTTCCAGAGTTGCCTTTGTTTTGGGTTTGGTGGGTTTTCTGGAAGTTTTCCTTTTTGTCTTTTTGGTAATGTCAGGTGTGGGTTTCAAAGCAGTGGTAGTGCTGCTATGATCACCTGGAGCAGTGGGCTCAGCAGCAGATGTCTGAGGAGCAGTTGTAACTGCTAAATTCTGCTCAGGTACCTCTGCTTTTGTTTTTATTGGTGCCAACATTCTAGTGAATGTTTCAGGTGTTAAGCTTTTTATTTGAAAATAAACACCTTGTTTTAGCAAATTTTCATTTTCTTTTTCAAATTTCTGTTTAAAATAGTAACTTAGAAACCTTGGAAAGAGTAAAAATGCTTTACTCTCAACATTTTTTACCAAGTCATTGAAGATCTCCTAGGAGTAGTTGTAGTCTTTATTATTCAAAATAGCGTAACCCAGGCATTGAATCTTCAATGGTATTTCGTTAAACGCTGTTGTTTTATTAGAAACACAACTCAAAAGTGTGTGAAATAAAAACCTTGGTGCAGAAGGGAAATAGCCTTTTTGTAAGGTATCTACCTTTGATTGTTCTGCATATCCCCTTTTCAGAAAATCAGCTTTTAACTCGTTTTTATCAAAGGAAGTTTTATCTTTCTGATCATCGAGTTTGAAGACCTCTGAGATTGATTGCGAAGTGATTTGAATCGCTTTACCCTGTATCAAGGAGTTGATGGCTACTGCTTTATTGTCTTGTTTTTCAAGCACATCATTTTTCCAGAACTCTCTCTGGGTTTGCAAATAAATGGGAGCGTCTACTGTCAGCAAAGTTTTGTACTTTGATGCAGATATGGTGTCAATAATGGAATCGAAGGTGTGGTTGTTTGTGGGTTTTATGAGAAGACCCAAGTAGTTGTGCGGTGATTTGTATGGGATTTCAATGGTTTCTTCGGCCGTTTGAGCGACCTCTTTTGAAGATGATGGTGATTTTGGTTTAGATTTTGATTTTGATTTTGACTTCGTCATTTTGATGAAGAAGAATCAGGAAGTGATTTGGGAAGAAAGGTTGGAAACTGCTTTGAGAAGAGAACTTTGGAATTCAATTCGACAGTATAAAACCCTGTTTGGGGGTTTTGATCAGGGTTTTATTTAGGGAAAAAGTGATCGCTGATGTGGCAGCGGTTATTATGATCTGAAGGCTAAAAACTGACCACGTGTCAACCTCTGATAATATGGATGAAGAATGGAGGACAGTTATTTTGAGAGCCACTGATGTACCAAACATCAGTAGTTACAACGGTAATAATGTGATAACAGTGGAAGATTTTTACTATCAGTGGATAGCATATCAGTGGATAAGACACTGATTTTGAGCATCAGTGCTTCCCAAGCAAAATGAAGGGTCAATAGTTGACTTTCAGCAGTGGATAGTAATTAGGAAACAGATGTTTGAATCAAAACAGTGGTTAAGGGTAATATAATGGTAATGATTTGAAAGACCAGTATGTCAGCAACATTTTTGAGAATTTTCATTCAGGGTTCTGCCACATGTCAATTACACATTTTGAAGCTTTTACAACTCCTTGACAGTGGTTTAGTACCCCAGATGATGTAAACTTTTTACTAAGGCTACTCATTCTTGCTATAATATTTAAATTTAAGACAAGAGTATCCCAGTAGTTCAAAGTCTATTGTCAATCAATCTCTGATCAGTTTTAAGACAAACTTGAATTAGATATGACCTTGACACTTGTACCAAAATCCTTTTGATCTGTTTTGAGGAGAGTATAACCAACAAAAATAAAGGTTATAAATCCTGACAGGAGATTGAAACTTTTACTATCAAAAACCATTAAAAGTTCAAAATATATCATTAAAAAAATTAAAAAAATGATATATCCTGCTTTATTCGAAAGAAACCTTTTTTAAAAAAATAAAGGATTTTCAGAAAACAACAAAAAAATCTGGTATAACTTTCTCTGAAGTTCCTAATCATATCTATCTCAAGCTTATGAAAATGATCAGTGGTTTGACAAATGAGGACACAAGATCACATAAATTTGACCACTGTTTGGTATCATTCTTTTGTTTGATTGATTGACAGTAAACAAATGAGGACACAAGATCACATAAATTTTTCGAAACCCTGATGTAGATTTTGTTACAATGTGATGATTCAGAAAATTTGTCTAGTCCTTTTGAAAGCTTAATCACTGGGAATACTATGGTTACCTGAATCTTTTCCTAAACCAATGACTGCACACAGTTGCTTTGCTGACCATTTTTACCCCAACTTTTGACTCTAAAGTGTTTTATGTTTATACTCTTTCCTTTTGACTTCAAAAGTTTTGAGATAAACACACTCCTGAGTTTTTGTGAATTTTCTTCTTCCCTTTTTACCCTTCCCATTCATAAGTAATGGAATACTTACTAAGAGGTTTTATTGAAGGAATACTTTAATCCAGAATCATTTTGCAGTAATGTTTTAAGAGGATTAGCCATATTTATACAAATTTTTTACCAATCTCACATTACATATGATATGGACTTTCTTGACCCCTATTTTCTTAATGTATTTAAACAGAGTTAATTTGTTCCTTTTGAGGATCTCAACCTGTTCTCAACACATAAGATCTAATGACTAAAGTTTTAATTTCCCTTTTTTTACGTTAGCAAAAACACTAATGTTTTATGACCATAGGTTTTTGTTAATCAGAGGTTCATACTTTAGCATCTAATCATAATGAAAACATCACAAATTTCATATTAATAGTTGAAATCAATTTTGAAAATAAAAAATAATCCCATAGTTTAACAGATATGTTTTCAGATCTAAAAACCATGAGAGTCTTGTGCATGAAATCATTTGTGTGTCATATGACATCTTGGTTGATTTACAGAGTTTTCGAATAACCACTTTGAACATGGTTTACTCGGTACTCTGTTTTTCAACTAAATGCACCCAACCTTAGTATCAATGAATAATGAGCCGAACTGTTATGTCAAATTGATTGTTAGATCGAATTTGACTGTCTAGGCTCTGATACCAATTGTTAGGATCGGAGGCTCTCATGATTGTGCTCGTTTGTGTAATTTGAATCAAATCAAATAGAAATGATTAGAGTTTAAGTGCAGCGGAAGTGAAACAACAAACATATAGACACAATCATAGGGAAAATAGTTTCAATAAACATTTGCTTCACATAGAGTCGAAAGATTACAATACAAAGCAAAAGATTACAAGCAAGCTTACAAACTAAACTCCCCCTCATCCTGATACTTCAGTGGTTGGTTGCACGAGATGAAAGGATTGAATTGAGGAGAAGAACTCACTCAAAACGATCAAATGTAACAGTACAGGGTACTGTTCCATTTATAGACAATTCAATCCACTAAGGCATCTCAGTTGACGTCACCATGAAAGTGACGTCTAACAACCTAACAACCTTTACCAACTGATCCTAAACACTGCTATTCTAAACCACTGATTATACATAAGACAAGTAATACTCTAAACTGCTGCTATCTTCTTTCATCAGTGCTTTCTTCAAGGTTGATCAGTCCTTGATTGGGCAGTGCTTTGTCATCAGTAGATAGGACCCGCAGCGTTGACTTCTTCAGGGCTTTGTCATCAGTTGAAAAGGGCAGCAGCAGTTGTATTTGGATAGTGGATAGAGACCATCAGTTGTTATAAATCACTTTCAAGGGAGAAGACTTAGTGTAAACTGCTGCTTATTGTGAATCCACTGTCATGATCCGGTTTTGGCTTTCATTATCTGTTCCTCTGGCAGGGTTCAATCCCAACATGTGTCAATACCCTCACCCTTAAAGAAAACATAAAAGTCATGTGGCGAGGGCACATGGGGCTGACATTTGAGTTAGAAACATTATCAGCCTTTTTTTTCTATAGAAAGGTATTTCAGAATGACAACAATATTTCAATCGAATTAAAGAGAAAGTATGCTTGAGTTTAATTGTGCATATATATATGTTTTTAATAATATGGTATATAAAAGTAATTTGTGTATAAAAGGATGATGAAAGCTCATAAAAGTCAACAGTTGTCGAATTCCAATTTTTTACCTCTCCTAGCCACAATTTTCAATTTTACAAAAGATTAGATCTACAAATGGAAAAAAACTTGGTGGCAGAAGTCAAGGGTGAATTGCCAATTTTAGTACCTGAAGTTTATTTTAAATTATCATTTTAGTTTAAACGGTTTATTTTTCTTCTCTAGGTCTATAAGTTTTATTTTTTAGCCATTTTGATCACATTGTCTAACTCCGTTTAAAAACCGTAGTTTTAACCAGAGGTATTTTTGGCATTCTCGTTATAAACTTTTCAACTTGCCATTTTATTTCAAAACTTATTTTACTTTAAAAAAATAAAAATAAACCTTTTTACCACCTTTATACATATAAATAATAAATAAATAGTATATACATATATAGTTAGTTTTTTTAGAAAAATAAAATACACAAAAATTTGGTTCATTATTAAAAAAAAATTATACAGTTACATATATATATATATATATATATATATATATATATATATATATATAGGGAGCCGCTAGAATGAGAACCACTCCTAGTTATGAGAACCATGAGAACCAAAATCAACCAATCACATTGTGCCAACATAAAGGGCACATTGGTCATTTACCCCATATGTCAAGTCACCACACTCTCTCTCCATTTAATGTTTGTCATCTTTTCTTTTTGTCAGACTCTTTAAAAGGCACACACTTTACCCCTCACCTATCTCTTTCATATCTCATATCTCTCTGGCAAACTATTATCCTGCGATGACTCCGGCCCGGCCACAACGAGTCCGGCAAACTATTATCCGGCGATGACTCCGGCCCCAAGAAGGTGTGGTGCTTGGTTTATGCCGCACCCCCTCCCCCTGTACCCCTCCTTCTCCAGCCACATCAAATCTGGTTAAAACTCTCTCTTTTTTGTGCCACCACCATCTCACAACTACCACTACCACCACCCGACCACCCCCTAGCTATCAGCCGTGAAAAGGTCCTTTAAACTGTTGCCGATTTGTTGTTTTTTCTAGATCTAGGGTTTGGTTACGGCATGAGATTGGTGATTTTGTTCGGTGGCGAGGCGATGGTGGGAGGTGTTTGGTCGGTGGTGGGAGGTGGTTGGTAGGTGGTCCGGCGGCAGCTTTGCGGTGCTTTGGTGGTGTGGCGGTGGGTTTGGTGGTGTGGCAGTGGCTGGGTGGTGGACCGGAGGCAGCGCCGCCGTGAGCGGCGAAGGTCCCGGTCTCCTCCCGACGAGTTTCTTGGGCCTGTTTTGTTGATTTCTGTGGTATTTTTTGGTATGTGTTCTTGATTTCTCTGGGTTTGATTTTTGGGTGTTCTTGAATTTGGGTTTGATTTTGGGTGTTCTTGAATCTGATGGGTGTTCTTGATTTTTCTGGGTTTGATTTTTCTGATGGGTGTTCTTGAATCTGATGGGTGTTATTGGGGGTTTGACTTTCTGGGTTTGATTCTGTTGAATCTGGGCTTTGAATGTTGTTCATGTTGAATCTGGGTTTGAATGATGTTATTGTCACCTTTTTTGATCCTGTTGAATCTGCGTTTGAATGATATCCTGTTGAAAAACGCCGCGTTAAAAAATTGACGCTTGAAAAAGTCGAGCGTAAAAAACGACGTGGAAAAACAACCCATTAAAAAACGATGCGTAAAAACGGCGTGCAAAATCCGGCGTGCAAAAAAAATTGTCTTTTGTTAAAAAAATCTGAATTTAAAAATGTTTTTATTAAAAAAATCTTTTTAAAAAATAAAAAGTAATATAATAAAACTAAAAAGTAATATAATAAAACAAAAAGTAATTAAAAAATAATAAAGTGAAAAAGACAAAAAAAAGTTATGTTACCAATCTACCCTTTTTGATTAAAATATAAAAGACATAATAAGACAAATTTTATTTAATATTAGTTTTTGTTACTTTTAATCTCACCCATCCATCAAGTTGATCTAAAGGCTATAAAGTGGTTCTCATGGTTCTCATAACTGGAGGTGGTTCTCATTTTAGCGATCCCCTATATATATATATATATATATATATATATATATATATATATATAGGATTAGGTTCAAGAGTGAACACTAGTGTAGCTTGCGAACTGAGTGAACTAATCCTGTCCATACACGTGTGTAGATCAATGGCTAGGATTTGATGTTGAAATACACTAGTGTATTTTACGATTTGATGATGATATCCTGGCCATACACGTGTGTAGATCAATGGCCAGGGTTTGTTCACTCAGTTCGCAAATACACTAGTTTTCACTCTAGAACCCCACCCTATATATATATATATATATATATATATAGGGTTAGGTTAACGTACAATAGCTCTTATCGTACAATATGTACGCGATCATCTCAGCCGTCCGATCTGGTGCGAATTCACTTTTGAACATGCGATTTGTGCTGAAAAACCAATATGCGAAATTGATTTTTATACCAACATGTGATTTCATCATATTTACCAACATGCGAAATTGCTACGAAAAAACCAACATGGGATTCATCAAAAAACCAACATGCGATTTCCAACGTGATTTTTTATAACATGCGATTTCACAATATCGTACGTATTGTACGTTAAGTGATATTGTATTTTACACTTTCACTATATATATATATATATATATATATATATATATATATATATATATATAGGGGTCAATTAACATATAATTGACTTTAACGTACGATGCGTACGCGATTAGAAATCCACAAGTTATAAACCTCAAAAGACTTCACAAACCCATACATGTTCATAAAATCGCATGGGACTCACAAACTCGGACTCACAAATTGGTTGTTCGCGTGTTATATCTCAAAATCGTATGGCTTCACAAACCCGGACATGTTCATAAACTCACATGGGACTCACAAACTCAGACTCACAAAATCGTTGTTCGCATGTTATATCTCAAAAGCGAATGGTCATAAACTCGGAGTCACAAACTCGGACAACCAAAATGTACAAAATCCGGATGTTATATCACTCAATCTGCATGTTATACACTAATCACGACCGCATCGTACGTTACGGGATATTATACAATACACTTTCTCTATATATATAATGTAATATAATATAATAACATATACAACCCACAAATTTGGTTCATTATTCAAAAAATCATCAATTTGTTCCAGATTCCCCAAAAACTAAAGCCATAAATTTAACCCAAATCACCACAACTTTAACCTCCATCACTGCAATTCAAGATTTTTAAAACTCAAATTCCACACCCATAAATTTCGAAACCCAAATTAAACCAAAAAATTAACAAAATTAAACCCATAAATATCATACCATCGTTACCTTTCATCACCCAATGGAACTCCGGTGACACCCAATCGTCGCGAAACCACCACCATTACCTTTCACCACCCGCATGGTGTGGCAGAACCCTAGCCTTCACCGTTCACATTTCACCATAACCATCATTGTCGAAGGAACCTTAACCTTTAACATCTACTGTCGTGAATCAGAACCACAATCGCCACAAATTTAGAGTTAATTTACCTGATTTGACAAGAACACAATTAAAAACGGGTTATGAATGATGTGGATTATATGTATAATTGTATGCACACCATACACACACACATTGAAGGGGAGCACGCATGATGCTATGGGAAAAACAGACTCTAGTAATCATGTAATATGTTTTTTTTTTTAATTTAAAAAGCTATAACAATACTATACTCAAATTAAAGAAAATAAAATGTTTGTTTTTTATGTTTTATTATGTATGAAAAAAGTTATGACGGTTTAAATATTAGTTGTTGTTAAACTCTACACAAAAATATATATTTGAGGGATCCGACCTCTAACATTAAAAAAAATATGAGACCCATGAAGAAATACAAGGTTTTCTCAGGATGCTTAGTAGCCTTGATTGCACGCATCAGGATGCAAACAATGATATTGTTATTTTACAATCATCAAATGAGTTCGTCTACATCTACGACGATGTTGCACATGGTCATCTTTTTATGCAAATGATGTCGAGTACAAGTACGGATATTATCTTGTCAACGACATTTATCCATAGTGGCCCACGTTGGTGAAAACTCTATCATGCCCAGATGATGAAAAACATTTGTATTACAAGATAATACATGAGTCGGCAAGAAAAGATATCACATGGGTATTCGGGGTGTTAAAGAAGCGATGGACTATCATTGTTCAACCGACACATATGTCATATAAGAGATAATTAAGGAACATAATGTATACATGCATTATCTTACATAATATGATCTTGGAGGACTCAGGTAGAGCCATTTATGTTGACCATGATGATTCCGTCCAATCACCGACACTGCCAATACTAAGATCTAATGAGAACCTTGCCATCCATTATAAGGTACAGCATAGGGAGACACATTTGAATCTTTGAGCAGATTTGATGGAACATCTATGGTTAAATTGCTCAAACGATGACGATTATTACGATGACGAGTAGAATACTTGTAATTTTTTAACGATTTGTTTTAATGTATTTTGTTTGAGATGGATAGAATTTAGTATGTTTCTTTATTTTTAGTTGAGTTAATTGCCCGGATGGTCATTGTGGTTTCACGTTTTTTTCACGTTTAGTCCCCGTCTTTTGGAAATAACAGGTATGCTCCCTATGGTTTGTCTTTTTGTTACTCGAATAGTCACCTAAGTAGATGCCAGTTAGTTTGAAAATAGTAGGTATGCTCCCTATGGTTTGTGGACTATCCAAGTAACAAAATGACAAACTATAGGGAGCATACCTGCTATTTTCAATAGGTGGGGACTAAACGTGAAAAAACATGAAACCACAGGGACCATCCGGGCAATTAACTCTTTTTAGTTTTAAAGGTTTTATTATTAGTTTTTGCTTGTTTTACAAATACTAAAATTAAAAAATGAATTAAATTAAACTAAATAAAAAATAAATGGTTGGGAAATAACTAAAGGGGGTTTATTCCACAACAGCTTAGTTAATACTGACGATTTAAAGCCTCCACTGTCTACGTTGCGTTGATATGACACAGACGTGAAACTTTAAAGCCTTTACGGGTTTTATCTCACACCTTACCCTAGTCTAACAATTATTAAAATCACACTAAAGTATAATTGGTGTTAATTAATTATTAAAGTAAAACCACTTTTATTTAGATTTTGAACCAGGTCCATAACCCTTTTCCTCTATTTTTTTATCGATACAAATACGCTTTAACATACAAATAGGTCTTAAAATAAGAAGTGAAGAACATAATTCTTTTTTATTAATTTTTTTTTCTCATCTACTTAAGCATGATATTTACTTTGCAAAATGTAAAAAAAAAAAAGAGTTAAATGCCCGGATAGTCCTTGTGGTTTGTCTCTTTTTCACCTTTAGTTCCTAACTTTCTAAAATTACAGCTGTAGTCCCCAACTTTTCAATTTTCGTTCCCGGATAGTCCCTGTGCCTAACATCAGTTAGTTTTCTCAGTTAAGAGGGTGTGAAATCACAAAAATACTCTTTCCTTAAAAGGCCAAACCATAGGGGCTATCCGGACATCTTCTTCATTTTTATTTGTAAAACCCCACCACCACGCTTCATCTTCAACCTCCACCCACTATCACCCTCCTCCACCCTCCACCATCACCCTCCTCCACCCTCCACTATCACCGCCACAGTCACTCTCCACCAATTGTGACTACTGATCCCACCATTTTAACCTCTACCCACCACTCTAAACACTTGTAAGTGGGGACTCGGGTTTTGGAACTTCAACCGTTTGTTCCACAACGTGTGGTTCAGTTTGATCATCGGTGTCGGATGAGAGTAAGCTTTCCGAGCTCAGACCGTAGTACTCGCTCACCATCATATGGTTTTCGCTCGCAATCTTCGGGTCCGGGAACTCAATCTTGTCGAATTCAGCTAGTTCCGACTCTGTGGCAACTCGTTTACCCGCAGGTGGCGGTGAGATCGCGATTACGTTAGGGGAGGCTCCTTCGGAACATTGATTTGAAGGGTTTCGTTAAAAACTGGATTTGACCACCACCGTTGATGGTTTGAGTGGTGACTGACTTTTCAGGGTTGCTTGTGATGCAAATTTTGGCATAAAAATCTTGTTTGTGCTATATGCATATGTTTTGAATGTCTCTTGCTTAGTGAATATGAACCTGAAGAACACCAAGAACTAATTCGGGCTCGGGTTTTTTCGTGAAAAGATTGAGGTTCCGGTTTTCGGGTTCAAGATAGAGAGATGACGCCTTGAACGTCGACACAACAGATTGTGGAGATTCCATGAAAACCTGCAAAATTTACAGAAATTTTACTCAACTGATAGTTAACTTTCACACAATATTAATCAAATTCATAACCCTAAACATTAAGTTATAACCAATTATGAAAAGTTAAAAACTTTTGAATGATCAAGAAACAGTAGAATTTGGAGTCTAACCACATCTCCATGTTGATTTTTTTCATCCATGGTGGAGAGTGACTGTGGCGGTGATGGTGGAGGGTGGAGGAGGGTGATGGTGGGTGGAGGTTGAAGATGAAGTGTGATGGTGTGGTTTTACAAATAAAAATGAAGAAGATGCCCAGATAGTCCCTGTGGTTTGGCCTTTTCAAGGAAAGTGTATTTTTGTCATTTCACACCCTCTTAGCTGAGAAAACTAACTGATGTTAGGAACAAGGACTATCTGGGAACGAAAATTGAAAAGTTGAGGACTATAGCTGTAATTTTAGAAAGTTAGGGACCAAAGATGAAAAATGAGCAAACCACAGGGACTATCCGGGCATTTTTCTCAAAAAAAAAGGTCAGTATTTACCCTAGTAGAGTAATTATGTGTAATTAGAGTAATTATAACTACTAGTTTAAATACACAAAATTTTATATTTTTTAGATTCTTAGACTAAAATAACTGCTTAACAAGATGTCAACAAAAAAAAAATCCCTCCTCCATTTCTTATGTTAAGCATATTTGTATCTTAAGGCTCATTTGTACCGGAATCTAACTCTATATATATTTATATTGTAAAAAAATTCAATTTATATAATTTTTATATGATAAAAACTGTAAGAAGTTTATATCGTTAAAATCGGTAAGTTGATTTAGTTAAATGTATATAACTGAATCATATAATTATCAATGAGAGTAGATTACTTTTATCATCCTCAACTTAACCAGCGGCGTTAGACGTTAGTAGGTTTCTGCATTTGATTCTTAAATACACATGGGCTTGGGAACCTTCACATGGCTTGTGACATAAAAACTTAAACCAAATAACTCGACACTATTAAATGGATGACCCTATATGTGTGTATTCATGTTTGATGAGTCCGGTAGTTATACACCTCTAGATATTAGAGTGTATAACATTATCACTCAAGAATTATATAAAAAGGACAACTACCCACACAACACATAGGACTTATTAGGGGTGTGTGTAGGGATATCGTGGATTGGATAAGAAAGGAAAGAACAAGAAGTGACCTTCTCTAACATAAATGGTATTGTTAAGAAAAGATCGTTTCTTTAGTATTGGGCCTCCATAGGTTAGGTTAGGTTAATGTCGTACAAACTATGCTCACATGATTGTTAGGAAGAAGAATTATGATAATACTTATTTGGTTACTTTAGTATTAACATGAACATTAATCGAATGAAACACACTCATTTCTAACGGCTTAAATTACATCAAATTCACATTTGGCGAGGCTCAAACCCTTGAACTCAAGGGAGCAAAACTTTAACTTCAATGGTTTTGCCAATTGAACTCAATCTACATTTATTATATATCCAATAATGTGTATATATAATCAAGGGCGTACTTAGAATGTTAGTAGGGGTAGCACGGGCTGCCCCTCAAACCCATCTCCATAGTGTAAAAATACCCCTTAACTCTGTTTCCGTAGTGTAAAAATACCCCTCAACTTCGTGTAAGATTAAATATATTATGTTTTAATATTTAATCTAGTAGCCATTATAATCATTTACATTATATAGATCAAAATATATAATAATCTATTAAATAATTAGTTGGTAATTATTGATGGACCATATTACCTTATTAACTAATTATGTTTACTCTTGGGTGCTTATATAAGAAGACTTATGTAGAGGTTCTAAGGTTAGACACATAACCTAATAATCCTAACATCAATATCGACCTTTCTCTCCATAGCCGAACTCCCTTATTCGGATTCATCATTACCATCATCAGTTTGCACCCTAAGGAGGAACCAGATCACCTTGACTAAGATGTCGAACTCTATGGCTTCTTCTCTCACTAGATTCTCCACTGCACTGTCTGCTGTAACAGGTATGTATCATGTTTTCCATCATGTTTAAATAGAACTGATCAACATGTGGTATCAGAGCATATGTTAATTAGCCATTTCTGTTTTCGTATCCATCAATTCTGGGATAGAAATCTGGAAAACAGAATTTTGAAAGCCTAATATAATTAACAGTCGGTTTCGAGTTGTATATAGCCACTCGAGATCACTGATTTCGGAAAAAGAATAATTATATGCTCACTCGAAATCAAATGGATTATGTTTTGTGACCGAAATCTGTTTAGAAACATTAAAAATTTTAGGTTTCGGGTTCCAGAATTATGTTTTATTTTTAGGGTTCATCACTTGTTCTAAGAAAACTCGAAAAATTCCTTAAGTTTTGGAATGAAATCTGGATTAGTGGGTGTTTTACTGTTTTGATCTGAATTCTATCTCTTAAAATTTTCGAAAACTGTTAAAAGATAACCAGCTATAATTTTCGAAATCCTAGATAAGTTTAGATCAACAATAAAACAGGAAACACTATCCCACAATCCCTAAAATTTTGAGCTTTCAGTTATTTTTACATCAACAGTTATTAACAAGAGTTTCGAGATCCCTTTTAACGACCCGAGACCAAGATCTCGATTCGAGACCACAAGGTCTCGACTCGAAATCATAAGTGTTTTCAAATCTTTACAACTCGTGTAACACCACGTAAAAACTTGTCTAATTATGTATAGACACGTGTCCTAAACTCTAAATATGTGAAAGATTTAGTTGGAGGGACTAAAATTGTCAACATGCCAAACTCGAGCCTCTGAATAACAGTACGTGGATAACATATTCTTAATCAAATGATTAATTGAATATAAGAAGTCGTTTGTGAATGTAGTCGAAAAATAATAAAGCTACAGGGATTAAACGTGTCAACATGTTAATTCTACCTGTGAGTGGCCTTTTAATGTTCCCAAGGCTTTGTAAAATAAATACACTCTCATGAATATCTATTAAAGAATTCATAAGCTTTCGGTTGAATTTGTGATGGATTGTTCAACTTTCAAGAAATAAAGTCTCATGTGCAAGAACCGACAAATCTTCATGCAATGGCCAATTCTAAAGAATCCAAGGGAACACTAGTGCATGGCATGGTAATATGAGAAATGCAGACATGATCATGTGGACTATTACTGCTGAAAATGTCTGAAGATTCGAGCTTAAAAAGTTGCATGATCAAATATAAGATTCTCAAAATCTTTGTCTCCTGGTCATCGAATACGGACCGTATGGTCCCAAGCTTACGGTCCGCAAGGATATAACTGGCGATACAGTTCAGGTTCGGTTACGGACCGCATCCAATTGTACTTACGGTCTGTAAAGTGGTGGATACGGACCGCAAGAGTATTAGCTTACGGTCCGTAAGCTCGTCGCTGGGCAGAAGTTTTGGACAGATGTATGTTTCAGCTTCATAACCGACTTAAACTCTTATGAATCGATACTAGGGGCTATTATACGGTTTTTACAAATCCACTAGACACCTGGAGTAATCCTAGGATGTTCCATAACAGCTGGAAGTGATCTAAACACTTGGAAATCACTATATAAAGGAAATAGTTCTTACTTCATGAGCTCACATTTGCAATAACTTTCAACACAACTCAATTCTGGAGCTTGCAAGGACTAGGAGAAGATTGTCAAGTGTAGAAAAGATAGCTAGGACCATTAGTATGAGTCCTAATCCCTGTTTAGTCGTTTTAATTAGCATAATTACCGAAAAGTCAAACTAGTCATGATTTAGCTTTGACTTTCAAATTAATCACAAATGGTCCAGCCACTGATCAAAACGAAAGTGGTAATGGAACCATATTAAGGTAGGTGATTAACCCTTAAAATGGCACCTCCTAATTATTTCGTTTGACTAGTTAATTGTCGGGTCAAACTAGTTTGACAAAAAGTCAAACTGGACAGAAAGTTTTAAAATGTTATCAATTAATAAAACAGATGTTCTAAATTATATTTTTACATTCTAATGACTTGGTAATTAATATTAGATCATGTTTTATCAGTCCTAACCCGACAATTTTCAGTCTAAGGTCAAATTATAACCGAAAGTCGCAAAAGCTTGACTTTTGCTTTGACTTTCAGTTCTGAACCGTTCAAGCTTAATTCTCCCATGTTTTAAGCTTCCAATAGGACCACATTACTCAGTAGTATAACCCCCTGGAGTTATCTTGCATAGTTCTTAGTGGTTTGAATTATATGCTCTTGGTCGTTAATATGCTTATAAATGCCATAAACGCCCTTTTTACACACAAATGAGATTTTTAAGAAATGTGGGTGGACACAAACCTATGCTAGTGATATATAAGCTTGTCCCAAAAATTTGACATCAGTTCTTGGTCCGAAATAGGAGTTATGCTCGATATCGTAATTAGAAGCTTTTTATTAACTAATTTGCGATATCTTGCATAATACACCTTTAAAGTTGGATTTTAAACCAAAACTCATTACCTACTGTTAAGATATTATTTTTAAGGAATTTTAAGATTTTGGACAGATTATAATCTGTTTAAAACATAGAGTTCATGTGTAATTCGGCTAATGACGATAATACCCTTTTTAGGCATAAAACGAGTTTAACAAATGATTTGAATGCCAAACTTTTTCCTTCTGATTTTATACATTAAATAAATTATTTTGAGCATTTTAAACTGATTAAAATCTCAGATTTACATAAACATCTTGATTATCGTCAATTAGCGAGTTTTACACTAATTAGGTGCATAGTATGGTTTAAAACCATATTTAACATCTAAGACTTGTTACCAACTGAATTTTTGAACAAAATTTAAATATTATTACAGTAGGTATAAGTTGTGAACCCAGGTTTCCAAAAATGTCCTTAAAAGCCTATGTGAAATGACCAAAATGCCCTTTCGTGGCATAGTTTTGCCTTAATTAGTAAATTTCACATATGAATAATATCTTATGGATGTAATGTGATAAATTACATATTATTACTGATTTCAAAAGACCAAAACTTCAGTTTGTTATAAAATCTCTTTTATAAGTAATAAAATTACCAAAATACCCTTTCAGGACTTAAATCGATTTAAATTACTTTTTGGGCATATATGTTAACATCCTACTGATTTATTAACATATTTTAAGCATAATAACAATTAAGACCTGTTTATAATTCATTTGGTTACCCGTTACGCATTTACGCGTTCAGATCGGTTTATGTGACTAGTTTACGTATAATAGCCGAAACGGGTTTAACCTTATCATTTAATCCTCAAATTCCAGAATGTGATTAGTTTACTCATATTATACAAGTATCCAAGCTTGTCGGGTCTAAAACACATTCTATTCCGGTCTCCGCTTAATCTAGCGTTTAGAACCGTAAAGTTTCTTTCTAGCTAGCCGGTCTAAGTCCTTGACTTAACTAAAGGCCCGTTAGCACCCTAATAGGTTATTAAACCTTCTATACAGATTAATTAGCATCCAGTAGAAGGTATCAATATACAACTTTAGGATATACGGCTGAGTTACTTTCACCTTCAAGCTCAGGTAAATACTTTTAACTTATTTTCCCTTATACGGGCTTGGGATATGGTATTATAATAATGCCACTTGGTCGCGTATGAAATCATTTAATCGGATTGTGATTAATAAATTTACATAACCCGTTTTAATCTGTCTTGTTTGATAACATAAACATTGGGGGTTAATTCGACCATGTCCTGGATATCCTCGGCTCATTTTATTTGAAAATGGCCACGACCTATGCACGGGGTGTAGGCATACACCTGACAGATGCAAATGCTAAAATATAAACCCACATGTTGGAGATAACTTCTTTGTGGGTTATATAAGTGGTGAGTCGGTTAATCACGACCGACTTCCAACTGGCCCCAATTATAAGACAAACATGTAAATCTGTATACAAGATTATATTTAAATAATTGTCCCAAGTTATAAAAGATTTGTGCCATGTGCACTTAAATCAATTTTCATAAATGTTTTCAAAATAGTAAGTTAATTGTATTTACCAGTGTAAACTGACGTATTTTCTTGAAGGCTGATTGACAGGTACCTCTCGTAATAGGCTGGAGCTATTAGGTGTCATAAGAGGATCTTGCAAATCCATAGATACCTGAAGTCTGTTATTTTGTTTCTTTGTAACTATTTATGATCCGACTGTGGATCTTATTACATTTCAGTCTGTATATTCTTTCACTCGAACACTCAGACATTATGGTTTGTAATAGTTTATTCACCAAGCCTTCCGCTGTGCTATTATATTGTGTATATTGACTATGATGATATCAACTACGTCACGATACTCCCCGCCGGGCCCACCGGTAATATGTGGAAATATTGGGGTGTGACAGGTTGGTATCAGAGCCAACATTGAGTGAATTAAACACTAACCTTTTGTGTTTAATCTCAATAACAAAATAAGCACATTCCTTAGACTTCCGAGTCTAGGCTAATGACCTAGGATTTATTCTTAACCTTCCTTATATTGTTTATATTATATTTACTTGTTTTGACAGGTCACCAATTGGAAAATGCCGCCACGAGTGAGAGGCAAAGGAAAAGGACCAATGCGTGGAGGGCCATCAGGTCATGCGGGACCCTCCCACCAATGTACCCCATCCGATTCACTTTCTGGCTCCGACTCACGGGACCAGTGGAGTCATAGCTTTGAGCCAGCAAGGCATTCTGTCTCACTAGGATCCTCACCATCTGACCCTCCTTACTTTGGATTACCCATTCCTCTTGAACCCCAACATTCCCATCATTCCCAGGGATCACATCACTCAAACCAATCACACCATTCCTTTAACTCTCATCCTTTTCCTCACTCGGATTCTACCTACTCTCCAGCTGAGTTTAATCCCAATGAATACATCAATGACTTTTTAGGTTTCAATCCTCTTGGACCCGAGGATCATTTCTCTCAGGAGATGGAAATGGACGACGACCCGGACCCTGAAATGCAAACCGGAACACCGGGCCTTCCTATTAGCATATCGAGCGGTTCTCCCTATCAAGGATCGCCGTACCGAGGGCCTGATTCGTATGCTGAGAAAATGGCTCAGTATGATTGGTTCTTTACCCCTTCATACCATAACTCTCCTGGCCAATCTCCTTTGGTTGAACCACAACTTCAAGCTGTTACCCCACCACCTTTACCAGTTGAGGAACCACCTCAGCAGCCCCCCGAGCCACCAAGGCGAATGAGAAATGCTCGAATGTCTATACGTGGGGGACCACGGTTCGCATCTCCTCATGGTTTAAGTTCTTACCCTCCTATTCCAAAGGACCCCCAAGTGGGTGGACCCTCACACACGGTGCCGGAAGTCAACCCTCCACCAGTTTCTCATGCACCACTATAGCCGCCTTTGGGTTTCGACAACCCAATCCCGACATACCCAGGTTTATCTGGGTATAATCCCTTTGGATACCCATCAGATTATGGAAACCATGATCCATACCTTACAGCTGCTCAGTACAATGCACTTTATCCTTCTTCTTACCCACCAGTTTACCCAACTAGATATTCGGTGTAGGGATACCAATACCCACCTTACTAGCAACCTCCTCCTCACCAACAGGAACAAACTCAGGAGATTTTTCAGAGGTTAGACCGGGTTGAACGTGAAGCCCATGAAACTAAGAAGAAGCATAATGGTTTTCTCAAAGGTCTGGTGAACCTTATTAAAGGCAAGAAGAAGTAGGAAGTTGTTGTTTCATGTTGTATTGTCTTTTCAACAAGTCCCTACGAGGACATTATTTTGTTTTCATGTACCAAGTCCCTGCGTAGACTTACTTTCTATTTTTGTAGCCCCTGCGTGGGCAGTGTGTTGTTT
Organism: Helianthus tuberosus; assembly: GCA_030545235.1. Taxonomy (NCBI): domain Eukaryota; kingdom Viridiplantae; phylum Streptophyta; class Magnoliopsida; order Asterales; family Asteraceae; genus Helianthus; species Helianthus tuberosus. The sequence goes on along the minus strand of JARYGA010054016.1, from coordinate 3,970 downwards.
TCAAGTCCAATTTGGGGCATCATTGTACTAAGTTTCTTGAATTAATGAATTTATTTTCGATTTTAAATATGTATTTTATTACATCATGCTATATCATTTCAAATTTTATTTGATCTACCAAAGAAATTCTTAGAGGTATAACCTAGCCAAAATATTAAATGGCTAAGATGGTACAACCTTTTTAAGATAATAACTCTCTGTTAACATCTGGAAATATGTTAACATTCCTGGCTGTGCGGTATGAGAAACCACACAAGCTTCCAAATGTACTTGGGTCCTTCCAAGTCACTTATATATAGCCTATATAATCAATGTAAATCATGGCTAATAAACATCAATGAGATGTATACACCAAAACATCCGTTTGATATGTATGCTTAAAAGCAAAGGTGTAATGATGACAATGAAAGTTTTAATTTATAGACTTCTTGTCCAAAAAGGCGATGAGCTTTGTTCGACCCTTAAAGAAATCACTGATCCAAGAATCAATGATCATAATCGTCCTTGTGACAAGGCTTTGGTGCCATCTAGATGTCCTTCGAGACGAGCCTGGTGCTAAATCAAAATGTCTTTCATGACACTGACAGTTGTGATTTATATTCCCCTGTCTAATAAAATATAAAGAATTATATCTCCTTGATTATTATCATTTTCTTAAGATGGTCTATATGGTTTAATAATACCATGACCATCTAATCATCAATGCGATGATTTATTATGTAATTTAAATATATCATTATTGTTTAATATAGTACCCAGATCATGGCTGGATCTGACGAAGCAAATAGTCATCCCGTGGGAGACAACCACAATACCAGGATCTATATCACTGCTGCTGAATTGCAAGCAATGATAACCACAACAGTGGCTCAGGCTGTGGATGATAAGTTTAAGGATCCGAGTAATGTTCGGTCCAAAACTCATTCAAAGTCTCATTCTCATTCGCATACACAGAAAAAGAGTGAGTCCCAACACTCGTCTAATCAGAAAAGTGAACCATAGAGGCAAGTTGTCCTCGAACCGACTCTCAGGTACACCAAGGTTTGTACCTATAAATACTTTGTCTCTTGTAAACCGAGGGATTTCACAGGAGAAAAGGGAGCGATAGACTGTATGAAGTGGTTAGACGAAATGGAGACTGTGATAGACATCAGCGGATGTGCTAAGGAAGACATAGTTATGTTTGTGTCTCAATCTTTTAAGGGCGATGCCCTCATTTAGTGGAAAGCGTTAGTATAGTCCACTGGAAAGGTTCATTTGTATAACCTTTCGTGGAATAAGTTTGTAGATCTTGTGAAAGATACCTATTGTCCTCAGCATGAAATTGAGAGGATTGAAACTGACTTCCTCACCTTGGTGATGAAGGATTTAGACTGTAGGTCCTATGTGACCAGTTTCAATTTGATGTCGAGGCTTGTACCATATTTAGTCACTCCTGAACCCAAACGCATTGCGCATTTCATAGGTGGTTTTGCCCCTAAAGTGAAAGGGAATGTTAAGGCTTCTAAGCCAACCACATATAGATCTGCTGTGGATCTGTCCTTGTCCCTCACTCTTGATATTGTGAGAAGTAGGGCAAAGAAAGCTACCGATGATGGGAAGAGGAAGAGGGAGGAAGATAAGTCTCCTCAATCAAACAAGAAAGGAAAAGGGAACTTTAATTTCAAAAAGGGGCAGTCAAGTGATAAGCCCAGATGCAAAACCTGCAATAAGAGGCACTTTGGAAAGTGCAACCAAGACCCACAAGCTAAACCATGTGGGATTTGTAAAAAGAAAGGGCACAAATATGTGGAGTGTCGAAACATAAAGGATGCAACCTGTTACGGTTGCAATGAAAAGGGGCACACCAAGACCAATTGCCCCAAGAATGCTAAGAAGCCCGAGGAGGCAAAGAAAACCAATGAAAGGGTTTTCCAAATGAATGCTAGGGAAGCGGTGAACGACGAGAACGTCATAACAGGTACCTTCCTCATTAATAATAATTATGCTAGATTCTTATTTGATTCAGGTGCTGATAAGTCTTTTGTAGACCATAAGTTTTGTTAGTCACTGAATTTGCCTATTAAGACTCTAAACATAAAATATGTGGTAGAACTTGCCGATGGTACCTTAGAAACAGCTTCAACTTTTCTTGATGGATGCTTTATATCCATCAAGAATCATTCTATCCCGCTATCCCTCTTGCCAATGAAATTGGCTGGGTTTGATATAGTTTTGGGCATGGATTGGTTGTCGCATAACCAAGCCCAAATTGCTTGTGATAAAAAGCTAATTATTATCAAAACCCCTTCTGGTGAATCCTCCACCATTCAAGGAGATACACAGTATGGGTTGCCCAACAATGTGTCTATTCTCAAGGTATCAAAGTGTTTAAAGAGCGGATGCGTCATCTACATGGCACAAGTGACTGTGAATGATCCAAAACCTAAGATTGAAGACATCCCGATCATCTCTGAGTACCCTGATGTCTTTCCTGATGAGTTACCTGGATTACCTCCTGAGAGGAAAGTAGAGTTCAGGATAGACATTCTACCAGGAGCTGCACCTATTGCACGAGCTCCTTATCGTCTAGCACCTACTGAAATGAAAAGAGCTCAGGACTCAATTAGATGAATTATTGGAAAAGGGTTTTATACAACCTAGCTCTTCGCCTTGGGGAGCTCCAATATTATTTGTGAAAAAGAAGGATGGATCAATGCGCTTATGCATTGATTATCGAGAGTTAAATAAGGTGACGATCAAGAATCGTTATCCCTTACCCAGGATCGACGACTTGTTTGATCAGCTCCAAGGAGCGAGCTTCTTCTTGAAGATTGATTTGAGATCTGGGTATCATCAACTCAAAGTTAGGACTGAAGATGTGCCTAAGACGGCATTCAGAACAAGATATGGACATTACGAGTTTTTAGTGATGCCTTTTGGGCTCACTAATGCACCAGCAGCATTCATGGACCTCATGAATAGAGTCTGCAAACCATACTTAGATAAGTTTGTTATCGTCTTCATAGATGACATACTTATCTACTCTCGTAATCAAGATGATCATGAGAAGCATCTTCGATGCATTTTAGGATTACTCCAACAAGAGAAACTGTATGCTAAGTTTTCTAAATGTGAATTCTGGCTTCGTGAAGTCCAATTCCTTGGACATGTTGTCAGTGAGCGAGGTATCCAAGTAGATCCCTCTAAGGTAGAAGCCGTAACGAATTGGGAAGCACCCAAGACTCCAACCGAAATTCGTAGCTTTCTGGGTTTGGCAGGTTACTATAGAAGATTCATTGAGAACTTTTCAAGGATAGCCGCACCATTGACTTCTTTGACCCGTAAGAATGTAAAATTTGATTGGAGTCCAAAACAACAAGAATCCTTTGAGATTCTTAAACAAAAATTAAGCAATGCTCCATTACAAACACTACCGGATGGAATCGAAGAGTTTGTTGTATATTGTGATGCGTCACACACCGGTATGGGTTGTGTACTTATGCAGCGAGGCAAGGTAATTGCCTATGCATCACGACAACTAAAAGTGCATGAGAAGAATTACACCACCCACGATTTGGAATTGGGTGCCGTTGTATTCGCGCTAAAGTTGTGGAGACATTATTTGTATGAAACTAAATGCGTGATCTATTCAGATCACAAGAGTCTCCAACACTTGTTCAATCAAAAAGAGCTCAATATGAGACAGCGCCGTTGGATGGAAACTTTAAATGACTATGATTGTGAAATTCGCTACCATCCTGGTAAAGAGAATGTGGTCGTAGATGCTCTAAGCCGAAAGGAAAGATTTAAACCTATCAGGATTAATGCTAAAAGCATAGAATTGAAAAATAGCCTAAATGAAAGGCTGTTAGCTGCACAGAAAGATGCTGTTTTGGATGCTAACCTTCCAGATGAAAAGTTAGGTGTAACTGTTGAACAGTTAACACCTGGAAAGGATGGAATTCTCAGACTGAATGGAAGAATCTGG
>JARYGA010054014.1:0-72707 GCA_030545235.1 Helianthus tuberosus | reverse complement strand
AGAGGTAAAAGTCAACCACCATACCCAAGGGTCCCACATGTTTATGAGGTTTACAAAAGGCCTTCTAAACCAAAAGTGAACAGTCATCCCTTTGGTTATCAACAGTTGATGGGAAATGACCCCCAACAGTGGTTAGAGAAAAATATTTCAAAAACTGTCCAAACCCCTGAGCTAACCACTGTCCATCCACCTGAACTTAACACAGACACTGTTGAGACCCCATCCAAAGCCTTATTGGCTTTGTAGACCCTCCTGAACTAATTATTTACTTGATGTGCAGGGAGCTTCTGCATGCTTAGATAGTCTTTGGTATGTAGATAGTGGAGGCTCCAGGCACATGACTGGATGTAGAGCCCTACTTAAAGAATTTAAAACTCATGGAGAGGGTGATATATCTTTTGGTAATAATAGTAAAGGGAAGGTGATGACAATCTGATTGACAATCTAAAATTCAATCTGATTGGCAATCTAAAATTCAATCTGATTGACAATCTAAAATTCAATCTGAAATGTTAAGTTTGGAAATGTCAATCTGATTGACAATCTAAAATTCAACCTCCTTAGTGTCTCATAAATGAGTGATAAAGGTTTTGGCTCATTCTTTATTAAGGAGTGTTGTAGGATTGTTGGGCTAGAAATGGTCAAAAAGATTGAATAAATAATAAAAAATGGAAAAACCCAACTTGTTGCTCAAAGGAGTGGCAATGTAGTTGATTTGTCAAAAGAGAGCCCCAGGATTGATGCCTGTTTGTTCTCAGCTGCCTCTAACAAAGAGACAGAACTATGGCACATGAGATTAGGGCACACAAATCTCAAGACAATCACTGCTTTGTCAAAACAGCGACTTGTAAGAGGTCTTCCTCAAAAAGTGTTCACATGTCCTGAGCATTGTGTTTCTTGCTTAAAAGGACAACAACATAAAAGCTCATTTAATTCCATTGAAGAGTCCAAAACAACCAAGTGCTTGCAAATGCTACACATGGATCTGTTTGACCCATTAAAAGTCATGAGTCTCAAAAAGAAAAGATATTGTTTGGTTTTTGTAGATGACTTTTCTAGGTTTACATGGATTTATTTCTTACATTCTAAAGATGAGACTGCAGGCATTCTGCAAGACTTTGTCAAACAGGTTGAAAAGCAGTTTGACTTGCCAGCAAAAGTCTTTAGGAGTGACAATGGCACAAAATTCAGAAATAGGGAGTTGGATGAGTTTTGTGTGTCAAAAGGAATTGGAAGGCAGTACAGCATTCCAAGGACACCAGAACAAAATGGAGTTGTTGAGAGAAAGAACAGAATACTGATAGAGGCTGCCAGAACCATGCTTGCTGATTCAGGTTTGCCATTAACTTTCTGGGCAGAGGCAGTAAACACTGCTTGCTATGTCCAGAACAGAGTTTTGATTAACTCCAGGCATCAAAAGACTGCCTATGAAATTCTGTATAAAATCAAACCACTGATCTCATACTTTAAAATATTTGGCTGCCCATGCTTTATTTTGAACTTAAATGACTCAATTTCAAAATTTGCAGCCAAAATAGATTGTGGTTATCATTTGGGATACTCAACCACTGCTAAGGCCTACAAAGTGTTTAACACAAGGACCAAAATAGTGGAAAAGACTTTGAATGTAAAGTTCAATGAACTTTCTTCAATGAAAATCCCTACAAATCCTACTGAGTTATTTGATCTTGATAAATTCACCTTTGAAAATGTTTCTGTCAAGACTAACAGTGCTGGTCCTTCTCAATCACCTCCAGCAGACAATCGATATGAAGTGATCATCCCACAACAAAAATTCAAATCCATTGCCAGAGCAGCAGATGTTCAAAACAGCTGTCAAAGCTCAACCACTGCTACATCAACAATTGTTGACCAAAGTAGCCCTAAAACCCCTGTTTCCACTTCATCAAACACTGTTGATAAAAATCTTCAAATAGTGGATAAAAATCAACATGTTTCCACACCACTTCCTCCTATTCCTCCACCTCCATTTCAAGACACTGTTGGATCATCAAAATCACCAACAGTTGTTAGCTCAGATGATTCACATCTGCAGCCCTCACCCTTAAATGCCATTGTTCCATACAAAGGAGATCTGATCTTCTTGAAGTCTCATCCACCTGACCAAATAATTGGCAACATCAGTGAAGGGGTGCTCACCAGAAGTCAATCCCAAAACATCTGTCTTTTTGCTGGCTTTCTATCTCTCCATCAACCAGTCAAGTACCAAGAGGCACTAAAAGACAACAGTTGGGTAGAGACCATGTAGGAAGAGCTCCAACAGTTTAAGAGATAACAAGTATGGGAGCTTGTACCACTGCTAGAGGGTGTGAGTCCTATTGGCACAAAGTGGGTCTTCAAAAATAAAACTGATGAAAGGGGCATTGTTGTCAAAAATAAAGCAAGGCTAGTGGTTCAAGGTTTCAGACAGGAAGAGGGAATTGCCTATGATGAAACTTTTGCCCCTGTAGCAAGATTGGAAGCTATTAGACTGTTCTTGGCCTTTCCTGTCAACCACAACATAAAGGTGTTCCAAATGGATATTAAATGTGCTTTCCTCTATGGTAAGATTCAATAAGAGGTATATGTTTGTCAACCTCCTGTTTTGAGGATCCATTTAATCCAAATCATGTCTACAAGCTAAATAAAGCTTTGTTTGGCTTGAAACAAGCACCTAGAGACTGGTATGAAACTCTTTCCACCTTTCTTTTCACTATTGGTTTCACAAGAGGCAAAATTGACAAAACACTGTTTTTTTTTAAATGGAGAGGGAAAGACTTGATGATTGTCCAGATTTATGTGGATGACATCATTTTTGGAAGCACATGTTCCAAAATGTGTGAAGGGTTCAGAAAACTCATGATAACTGAGTTTGAGATGAGTGCAATGGGTGAACTACAGTGCTTTCTTGGTCTCCAAGTAAAGCAACTGCAAAATGGTACCTTCATTCATCAAGGCAAATATGCCAAAGAACTTTTAAACAAATTTGAGATGAATGATTGCAAACCATGTAGTACACCCATAGCAACCACAAACATAGTCATGTCTGATGAGAAGGATGATTTGGTTGATCAAACTCCTTATAGAAGCATGATTGGGTCTTTATTGTACCTAGGGGTGTGAATTTCTGACACGACCCGAAAACCCGACACGAACCTAACACGAAATTCGCGGGTTTTGGTTTAGTCTAAACGGGTTCGGGTCAGTTTCAGGTTGAACCCGCGAACCCGTTTAGGTTAACGGGTCGGGTTCGGGTTAACCTGGTCGGGTTGGCGGGTTGACCCGTTTAACACATTTAAACTATATTATATTTTTTTACAATATATTTTATATCATAAATTAAATGGGGTGTGTATTTTATGCCATGATTATAACTTAAAAGGATAAATTAAAATAGATTTTATAATTTAAATATGATATTGTTATATACATTTATGTTTTTTAAGTAAATATTAATTTTAATATATTAATTTCGGAAAAAAATTAAAAAAATTCGGGTTAAACGGGTCGTGTTCGGGTCAACCCACGAAACTTCGGGTCGTGTTCGGGTTCATATGTATGATATGATTTTCGGGTTCGGGTCGGGTTCGAGTTCGTGTAAAATTTTCGGGTTCGGGTCGGGTTGAACCCGCCAACCCGCGAACACCACCCGTTTAACACCCCTAATTGTACCTAACTGCATCTAGGCCAGACATCATGTTTGCAACATATGTTTGTGCAAGATCCCAATCAGCCCCTAGAAAATCAAACCTTATTGCGGTAAAAAGGATATTCAGATACCTCAAAGGTGCTCCCACACTTGGTATCTAGTATCTAGCTGATGGAAATATCAAGATTTTAGGTTTCTCAGACAGTGACTTTGCTGGATGCAATACAACAAGGAAGTCTACTTTAGGAGGGTGCCAATTCCTAGACAATTGCTTAGTATCTTGGCAAAGCAAAAAGCAAGCAGCTGTTTCAACATCCACTGCTGAGGCAGAGTACATTGTTGCTGCAAGCTGCACAGCCCAACTGCTATGGCTTCAAAATCAGTTACTGGATTTTGGTATCACTGCCTTAAAGACACCTCTCATGTTGGACAGTCAGGCAGTAGAAAATATCATCAAAAATCCAGTTTCACATTCAACCACCAAGCACATTGACATAAGACATCACTTTGTGAGGGATTGCTATGAAAAATGTTTGATTTCTCTACACCATGTTCCAACTAAAGATCAACTAGCAGATGTGCTAACAAAGGCCTTAGACACATCCACCTTTGAAAGCTTGATCTCTAGGATTGGCATGCTGAACATGGAATAACAGGCAAAATCCTGTTTTTCTATGAATAAAAGCATTAAAATGTTTTCAGAAAATAAAAAATTCATCCTTAAAAATAGCTAAAAATGAAAATTTTCATTAATCCTTAAAAGTCTACCATAACCATTGTTTTGGTTTAAACATTTGTTCTGCTGAACGTTATCCACTACTGAAAAACAACCTCTGTTCTCTCATTTTCATTGATAATCACTGCTATCAAACATCAGTGTTTTTATCCACTGATAGGCTATCCACTGATAGTTATAGTCAGCCACTGTTTTCATTTTCACCACTTTAAACCTTTGATATTGATCCATCAGTGTTTTCCTAACAACTGTCATCCATTATTCATCAGAGGTTGTCGCGTGGACAGTACTTAGCTGTCAGATCTTTGTAACAGCTGCCACGTCAGCATACACTTTTTCACCCTATAAAACCCTGATCAAAACCCCAACCAGGGTTTTCACTGTCGAATCGAATTCAAAATCCCTTTCAAAAGAAGTTACCATCAAATTCCCTCAAATTATTCATCTTCTTCTATCGATTTTCGTCCTCAAATCGTGATTCACCATGGCTCTCCCATTCAAAACTCCTCACAATTACCTGTGTATGCTTGAGAAAACAAGTCAAAACACAAATTTTCACTCCATTATTGATGCTCTCTCGTCTTCAAAGTACAAAACTTTGTTGACTTGTAATGCACCCATTTACCTGGATACCCAACGAGAATTCTGGAAAAATGCAAAGCTTGAGGTCAAGGATAAAAAGCCCTTGGCTATTACTTCAACTATAAGGGGAATTCAGGTTGCTGTCGCACCCCAAACCATTTCAGAGGTTTTTGAAATAAATGATCTTACAGGTAAAAGTTCTTTCCCAAAGGAAGAATACCAAACTGATTTGATTGAGAGAGGGTATGAAGAACAAATGAAAAAGGATACTTTGCAAAAAGGCAGTTTTCCACCTGCTATTAGATTTTTATTCCATACCCTCCTCATGTGTGTGTCAAATAAAACAACAGCTTTTAATGAAATACCATTGAAAATCCAATACCTGGGTTATGCTATAATGGTTGATGTTGATTTTAACTACTCCCAGGAGATTTTCAATGACATGGTCAAAAATGTTAATAATATCAAAGACAATAAAAAACCATTCTTATTGTTTCCAAGGTTTTTAAGCTTTTATCTACAAAAGAAATTTTCAAAGGATAATGCACATGTGCTTATCCAAGAAAATCCTTTTCAAACAAACAACATATCTTCTGAAACTTTCACAAGGCTGTCAAAACCTTCCAAAACACAAATAGAGGAACCTGAGCAGAATTTAGTTGAGACAACCTCTGCTCCTCAGGCTCCTGCTGTTGAGCCCACTGCTCCTGGTGATCACAGTAGCAGACCCACTGCTGTGAAACCCACGCCAAAACCTACTAAAGGCCAATCAAGAAAATTACCAACCCCCCCCCCCAAACCCTCCAAAAAGGTAACGCTGGAAGATGAGATCCCAAAGATAATACCTGTGACAACACAAATGTCACCAATAACCACTGCTGCTACTTCCTCACAGTAGGTGGAAGAAAGATCTCGACCTAAGCCTAAAACTCCTCCTGCATCCTCTCAAAAGGATCAGGTTGTATCCATAGGGACACCACATTATGAAGCAATGGATTCACTTGAATCTATCTTCCATAGCCCTGCTCCCTGGGCAAATTCTCTTTCAACCGCCATCCTCACTGCCCAAATTCCACCATCAATTATACCTCTATTGGATGCACTTGATATAGACCAGGCACAAATCAGTTCTTCTCAACCACCTATCAATGAGAATATACCTCAACAAGTGACTGAGTCTGGTTCCTCTATCCTTGCTAACCCACCAATAGTTGAGGAGGCTACACTGCAGGATTTACAAGTAATTCCTGTCAGTAGTTCACGTGGAGCAGCAACTACAGGTGTTGAATCCACTGATTTGCACCTGGCCAGTTGTTTCATCACTCAGACTCCCTTGAACACAATTTCCTCTTTGGAAACCAAGGTGACCACTAGTGTGTTTTCAATACCCACTGGTGTGTTTACTAAGGTAACCTCTGCTGAGGTGAGAAGTCCCCAGTAACAAGAACAAGGGGCATCGGTGGATGACTTTTGGGAAACTTTCCCTAAGTCAACTACTGATACAACCACTGCTAGTGGGAAATCAGATGATCCAATTAAGTTGGGTGATGGTTTAAAATATAAAGAATTGACAGAGAGGGTTGATAAAATTGAAACCTCTGTTGCAGATATCAAAAATATGCTGCAACAGTTGTTACAATCTCAAAAGGCTACACCCACTGCTGCAACATCTGCTCTATCTCCAACTGAGCTATGGAACTTATTTCAACCTATGCTTCATCAACAAAGGCAATATGCTGATCAACAGCATGAAACTAAGCTCCAAATATTTTGAAACATGATGGAAGCTCGGTACAAGGATACACAAGCTGATATCAAGGCAATCAAGGCCCATTTTCTTTAAACCACTGGTACTTCTCCTCCTATAGTTGTTTTTGTTGAAAATCCCAATGATGCCAAAAAGGGGGAGAAAGGGAATAAGGGAAAAGAATGTCTATATCTGCCACCAGATCCAATGTCCAAACTTGTGGTAGAAATTCCAAAGCCAGGTGGATCAAAGAAGGTTGATGTGACTCAAAATGCATTTGCTGATCTAAAAACAAACATGAAAGAGTCTATGGAAATAAAAGGGTCAAAAAGATTTGAACAGGAGAAGAAAGTTATGATGGAAAAGGAAGAGCAAGGTACTTCTACAACCAAAAGAAGAAAGCCTATCAGAAAGGTTAGCCAACCCAAAACCACACCTTCCAAAACCACCAAACATACTCCTCAAATCCCCAAAAGTTCCTCACATCAAACCTCCAAACCAACAGATGTTAAGACACCTGTTGTATCAACAGTTGTTGATACTTCAGTGGTTTCAACAAATGTTATCCCAACCACTGCCATCACCACTTCATCAACCAACACTCAATCCACTGCTATACCTAAAACAACATCACCATCACAAAAACTACCTGCCAAAAAGCAGAAGACAACAGTTGACACATCAACTGTTGTAGTGACAACAGTGGTTGAAACATCAGTTGTTTCAACAGCTGTTAGTCAGTCACCCATCACTTCAAACACCACCACTCAACCCACAAACAAACCACCAACCTCTGCAAAGCACAAAAGCAGAAGGGTAACAAACATTGTACTGGAAGATGACACTTCCCCACCTCCAACATCTTCACAACCACTGACCCTAGCTACTATTCCAATCCCTATTCAAATCTCTTCAGTTCAAGCCCTCAATCCAAACACTGCCATTGTCCCTTTGGGAGTACAATATCCATTAGATCTTCCAGCAGTCAGGGAGGAGATCAAATCCTTCTACTCTGAAGATGTTCCTGCAAATAGGAAGCTCCCATATCTTCAAGGATATCCTTTGCCAAGAAACATAGAAGAGTATCTGAAATTAAAGGCCAAACAAGCAGAGGATATATCTCAAAGAGACACAAAGGGAAAGTCTGACAAAGACATTCAAAGGAATTTACAATACCTGCTCACCAAAGTCAGAACCTTAGAGCAGTTCTCAAAAGATCTTTGTCAGAAATTATCAGAAAAAGATGATGAAAGTATGAGACAAGACTACATTGAATACATCATGGCATACAAGAAATACAGAGCATAAAAGCATCACTACAAGGAATGGACCATTAGTGAACTAAAGGAGGAGATAGCCAGAATTCAAAAGATGATTGAAGACAAAGTAAAGCAAACTCCTCCAGTCTAGGCCAATTACAAAAAGAATGTACCAGAAAGGGCTTTGAAGCTGAAAAGAATGAAAGAAGAGCTTATAGCTGTTGATTATGGGTCAAGGAATCAGGTTACAAGGTAGTCAGAGGTAAAAGTATACCTACAAAAGGTTGGAAGAGTTAAGGAAGAAAGATCCCACTGCTTCCAAAAAACCTGATTATCCAGAAGCAGTGGTTCCAGTCAAACAGAAATTGCCAATTAGAAGATCTACTGCTCCACCTGCTGCCATCCTTTATCAAAGAAGGAAACAAAAGCAGATGGATGAAGAAACAAAAGAAGACAAGGCTCAAGAAGAATACATCATGAAGATGGTTCTTCAGACATTGATGGCAGAAAAACAAGACTTAGCACAATCTCAAGACCCTGCCAAAGTTGTCATCACCAGGCCTCCATCTCCAAACTCATCAACAATAAAGTCTCTCCCAAGAAACCCATTGGATTCAAAAATACTAAAGTGGAAGTCTGATCAAAAGACCCACGTATTGACTCTGCTCAAATCCAATGGTGAAGTGAAGCATATAGCAAGGGAAGAAGCACTTGGCCTGGGTGTAGAAGATTTACAAGATCTCCTTGAGCTTACACTGTGCAGGGATGAGGATGATGAGGATTCCATAAACTTTGAATTACAAATCAAAGGTCAAGTTAGGGAACTTTTGATGAGACAATAAAAATCCAGAATAATGAAGTGTTTTTGCATCATCTGTTCCATGGGGGAGATTGTTGGGATTGAACCCTACAAAGGAACAGTTGATAAAGCCAAAACTGGATTAGATCAGTGGATTCATCATAAGCAGTTGTTTGCATCAGATCTTTCCCCTTGAAAGTGGCCCTAACATCTGATGACCAATAAGTACTGCTCTTCACAACAACTGTTGTTCCCTAAAGACTGTTGAAGATAAAGCACTGATGCTCAATCTACTGATATGGTTCAAGTACTGCTGAAGACATAAAGCACTGCTCGAGCTATAACAGTGGAATGAAGAAGCAGTAGTTTAGTCTTGTATTGTATTTGTTTATTGTAATCAGTGGTTTATGATCAGTGTTTGTATAGGACAGTTGTTAGAGGTTGTTAGGAGGTTAGATGTCACTTTCATAGTGACGTCAGCCAAAAGATGCTCAGTGGTTGTTTTGTACTATAAATAGAACAATACCCTGTACTGTTCTATCAGCTCTCTTCATTACCAAGTCATTATGTACGAACAATCAAGTGAGCTCAGGCTGAGGGGGAGATTATGTGCATGCATGAATTGTAATTGATTATTGTAATAAATACAATCATTCGATTTCATGTCAAACATGTTTGCTGAAGCTTATTCTCTCATTGATTGTGTGTTGAAAGTTTATTTCATTTAATTCCACTGTAATATATCTCTGTTTCATCTTCATCCGTATTAAACAAACACAATCAAAAGAAACTCAGATCCTAACATTATCCAAGCCTTTCACGCCTCTATAGTGTCCTTTATGCATGACGTTAAATTTTAGTGAAATGCAATTTTAACTTGTATAAAATTGAAGTGAATGCTCATAAGGAATAAAATTATTGTTACTTTTGCAAATTGAAGTAATATTTGTTTTATTCAAAGTTTTTTACAACCTGAATGTAAAAACACAAAGACTAATAAGATTATGACTCACTGCAAAGTTTGCTTTCACTGCTAACGTCTCACATAGAGATCAACATTTTAAAAAGAATAATTAAATTGGAATTTGAGTTTGTAAAGTTTAACTCTAGTATTTGATTTGAGAAGTCAAATTGTTGATGCAACAAATAATAGACCGATGGTAGTAGCTGGGCTGGTTAGACAAAAGGGTTGAAGGGTTCAGGTTTGCCTAACGCGGGTCGTGGTGTCCCCCCACGTTTGCAAGACGTGGAGAGAGGTTCACTAGTTAGGTTTTGTTGTTTGCTCAAGATCCTCCACTGAAATGTGTTCAGCTTCGGATGTAGGAGCAACGGAAATGTGTGTGTTGAATGTAAGGAAGAGTGACTTGCATGGAACAAGCACTCAAGAGTAAAGACCAGAGATCCCAATGGAATCAGAGCTGATCGGAATGTCTCCAGCTCTAAATGAAGTGTCATTATATAGGGAAGGTCATCGCTCAAAGAGGAAACCATTAACTAGTGGAACATGCTTGTAGTGGGGGACTTACCCTTTTGGGGGTTAAAGCGTTTTGACCTGCGGGTAAAAGACTACAACCTGTGCACTCGTCTTACTTTTGCGGCTGGGAGAGTTGTTGAAGTAATCAGAGACATGACTGATTATTGTACACGTGCTGCTTTAGCTCAGTTCCCGGGTTTTGAACCTTTGAACCTTTTAACCCTTCAAGCTGTCATGTAATCTTAGCCATTTTATTTAGATTTGGGCTACCCCCGTCATCAGCCCCCCAAGTCAGAGGCTTTTGGGTGTTAGCACAAATGCTTCTGACTTTTGTACCTGTGTTTTATTTTGAAGGCTTCGAGGCTTCGAGGCTTGAAAGGTTGAAAACGGTTGAGCTTTTTGAGTTTTGAATTTTGACAAGACAGTTGATATGACTTGTGGCAGTTTTCTTTTGTGTCAGGCGGCGGTTTTAATTTCCTTGTCTAATTATAACATATTGTTCTCATTAATTTACATTAACTTTTTAGAAGAACCATCCTTTGCATATTTCCTCTCAAGTTTCCCCTTTTCACTATTCAAGTTAGTTCCGATTTCTTTCTTTCTGGTTATTTTCTTATATCATGGGGGCTCGTAAGGATTTGGCAAAATCGTTTTCTCGATTAACTCAAGAGGAGGTAGAAAATTTCTGTATGGAATGGGGGATTGGGATGAAGTTTAAACCGGTTGCTCCGGCTTGTGATGCTTCAATCGATAAATGTCCCCTGGTTCCATTGCTCTTTAGTGTCGCCATTTTGAGTTTTCGAACCTTCGTCATCCGTTTTCAAACTTTGTTTTGAATGTCTTGGAGTATTATTGTGTATCTTTTGGCCAGATTCACCCTCAGGGTCTGGCTAGGGTTTTGCATTTTGAAGTTCTATGCCGGGCTTCTGGGTATGATCCTACCCTTTTATCATTCCGTCGTTTTTTCCGGTTGGCCAAGAATGGTGACTGGTTTAAATTCGAGACAACCCAGGTTGATACTTGCTTGATTTCATCTATGGTTTCTAGTCTTGGTATCTGGAAAGACCGGTTTTTCTGGGTTTCCGATGAAATTGTTCCTTTCAAACTTGTTTGGAGGCATCCGAATGCCGTTTTAAATGAACCTGAACCTTCTTCTTCTAAGATAAACACTTGTTTCCTTAATACCCTTAGGGAATGCCCCTCGAGGCTTTCTCCCTTTCCCGAGCATTTATTGGTGTTGTTGGGTCTTAGTAAGTTATGGGAAAAATGTGATCGAGACCCGGTGCTTATGAGAGATGGGCAGGGTATGCATTTATTCTTGCTGTGCTGTTATGTTCCTGTTTTTTGCTTGCTTATATATTTCATTTTTGTTTATTTTGTAGTTATGTCTGCACTTGACTTTATCAAGAGTGATGATACTTCCGATGTTGCATTTGATGATGTTGCTGCTACTCCGGGTGAAGATGCGGTTATTAGGGGATCCGAGCATAGGTTCGAGGGTTCCAGCTATGTGAGTGTTCCCAATGTTAAGGGTTTCACAAAGGCTCCAGGTTCCAGGGTTTCTGTTCGTCAGAACAGGACCCAATGTTAAGGGTTTCACATTGAAGTGTCTGCAGAACAGGTTGTTGAGGTTGATGTGCCAAAGTGTAAGGAAAAAGAGTTCATTGCTTCCGGCAAGAAGAAGAAGTTGGTTAAGAAAGGTAGCACCCCTACCATCCAGGGTTCGTCGGTCAAAAGTGTTGAGAGCTTGGAGGGTCCAGAGGCTGAAGAGGTGTATGTTCCCAACTGGGGGTGAAAGTTGGAGATAGCTTCAAGGGTACGGCTGTTTGTGCTGATGTGTTGGCTCATTTTGCTCCTCCTGGTGTTCGGAGTGCCATCTCTGAAATGGAAGCTGATCACTTTATTTCAAGATTGATGCTAAGCTCTTGCAACCTGTCGGCCCTTTTGGCTGAAGGTGTTACCCGTTTTACAAAGGGTATGCAGGAGTATGAAAAAGCTTCCAAGAAGAAGGACAAGATGAAAGCCTCCATGGCAGCCATGAAGAAAGAGGTTGAGGGGTTCTCCAAGAAAGAAGTAGCTTGGGTGAAGAAGGTTGGGGAGTTGACCAGGAGATATGAGATTGAAGTGAACGATCTCAAGAAAAGTTTTGAAGCTGATCGATTGAAGCTGAAGGCTGACAGGGAAGCCTTGGAATTTCAGCAGAGGGCCTTTGAAGAAGAGAATGAAGGTTTGAAAGGTTTGGTTGCTCAATCTACCGGTGATAACCAGTGGTTGATTGAGTAAGGTTTTCATCAAGTTGTTACCTACCTTCTTCACTCCAAGGAATTCAATTCTGCTCTTGGAGAAGTTTACACGAAACTGCTTAACTTAGGTAAACATCAAGGCCTCATTGCTGGTAACTTCATGAATCTTGTAAACCCTTGGAGCAGTCTCCCTTGCATCGCCCCGAAGCTTTTGAGGTTTTTAAAAGCACTGTTTAGTAGATGGAGAGGTTGACTTACCCATATGTAAGTCTGGTTGCAGCTTGTTTTGGAAAACCTCTTTCTGTTTTGCAGGAGCTGAAGCCGGATGGTCTCAATGAAAAAGTTTGTGCCGAAGTGCTTGGTTCCCTTACGAGGAAGCGTTCTCATTCAGGGGATAGTGAGGAGACCTTCTCCGGGGAGCTTGATGCTTCCAAGGATGCAAGCCTAGAAGGTTCGGCAGTTGGTGATGATGGTGGTTTGAAGGCTAAGAAGTTGAAGAAAACCAAGAAGGCTAAAGGTAATGGTTCTGGGTCTTCTAAGCCTTCTTCTGATGCTTGAACAATATTCGTAGCTTTCTTAGCACAACTTAAACAATTTAATGGTCTGTATGTTACTTGAAACAATTTTAGTTTTTGCAGAAACCCTTAAGGTTTCTGTTTTGTGGTCGTGGTTTGGCCTTGGTGGCCATTTGAACAGTACTTATGTTTACAAACCGCTGGGGTTTGTTTTAACTTGCTTTATGCTATTAATACTTGACTATTTACCTTATGTTGTGATTTCCTGTGCTGGTGCCTGTTTTTGTAAGGCAGCTTGTTTCGCTTCAAACCTTCAAGGCTTCCGGTTACTACTTTATTTTTTTGACTTGATTCTTTGGTTTATATTTTTTAGATTGGTTTGTATGCAATCTTTTTACTTATATTGTTGCATTGCCCCTTGAATTATTTTTTATCTTTATGGTATTATCTTTGTTTGATTTGTGTTGTCTTTATGTTTTTTATACCTTAAAGGGTTCAGTGCTGCAGTCACTTAGCCTTGGTATTTTTAACAAGAAGACATAGCACCTATCCTATTCATTACTTTCCTTAGTTTGATTTCAGTTCGTAAGCCTGTTTTTGATAAATTTACTAAGGCTTAAGGAACATTTGATGTAGGCTGTTCGGACCTATCTATGAGATAACTTTGTTTTTTTTATTATAAGTCTCATGGAGTTGTATTGATTTAGGAACGCACCCCTTATATAGGTTCATTCAACCCTTGAACCTATTGAGCGATATGGCCTGGGAGCTCATTCCCTTACATGGCCCTTGCCATGGAGTTTTTTGCTAGGTTCTCAACCTGATTTTAGGATAGAAAGACAAATTTGATAAAACATCATCATTCATTCAAGAGATACTGTTTTACAAAAAGTGATCATAGGACAACTCTTGAAATACAACTTGTGAAATACAAACCAATCTTTCTTGATCAGACATGGAACCTTTTAAGGGTCTTTCCATTCCAATGTCTTGGAAGCTTTTTACCTTCTGCGTCGGCTAGCTTATAGGATCCGCCCTTATGTGCCTCAAAGATTGTATATGGCCCTTCCCATTTTGGGCCAAGCTTTCCTTGGTTCTTTTTTTTACTAGCCTCATTGTTTCTGAGCACCAGGTCTCCTGGCTTGAAGCGTTCATGCTTGACTCTTTTGTTGTAGTAAGCTTCCATCATTTGTTTGTATTTGGCTTCTTGAATTGTAGCTTGGTCTCGTGCTTCCTCTAAGAGTTGTAAGTTCAACATGGTCTCTTTTTTGTTTGCTTCGGGATCCATGTTGACCGTTCTTTGGGTTACAACTCCTACTTCAGCTGGAATCACGGCTTTAGACCCAAACACCAAGTTGTAAGGTGTTCTTTTGTGGCTTGTTTTTCCGGTGGTTCTTATAGCCCATAGAACACTTGGCAATTCTTTGAGCCAATTGTTTTCATGCCTTCCTAATCTGGCTTTGATTCCTTCAACTATGCTTCGATTCATCCTTTCAACTTGGCCGTTTGATTGTGGGTATGCCACTGAGCTGAAAACCTGAGCTATTCGGAATTCTTTGCACCAAACGCTGAAAGGCTTTTCAGCGAATTGCTTTCCATTATCAGTGACAAGCACTCCCGGCAATCCATAGTGACAAATGTTGTTTTCCCAAACGAAGTCAATGAGCTGTTTGCCCATAATTTTTGCAAGTGGTTTAACCTCCGGCCACTTGGTAAAATAGTCTATGGCCACTAATAAGAACTTCACTGCACCGTTGGCTGGTGGGAATGGGCCGACAATGTCCATTCCCCACTTATAAAATGGCCAGGCTGAAGATATCAGGACAAGGTCATGATTGGGGCTCTTTGGGACCGGTGCATGAATTTGGAAAGAATCACATTTCCTCAGTTGTTCAGCGGTGTCTCGGTGCATGGAAGGCCAAAAATACCCAAGGTTCATTAGTTTAGCAACCACCGTTCTTGCTCCAAAATGAGCTCCGCATATCCCGTAATGAACCTCTCTGACCAAGTACTGACTTTGTTCGGGGCCAACACATCTCAGCAAGGGTGCAAGGTAACCCTTTTGTAGAGGATTTCCCCTTGCAACACGTACTGTCTAGATTTGATTTTGACCCGTTCAGCCTCTATTTGATCAGCAGGTAACTCACCATTTTTGAGGAATTTTTTAATTGGAGTCATCCAATTGGGGCCTTCTTCGGTGATTACGTCTTGAACTTCCAGTTCTTCAATTAATGGGTTTTTCAACACTTCTACCAATACCTTTTTGGTGAGGTGGGAAAAAGTGAGAGAAGCAAGTTTACTCAAGGCATCAGCTTTCTTATTTTGGGACCTGGGAATTTGCTTGATGGTACATGTTTGGAATGTATTCATCAGCTCCTTAGATTTTTCTTTGTACCTCTTCATATTGGGCTCCTTTGCAACATAACTGTCATTCACTTGACTCGACACTAGCAACGAGTCTGTGAAGACTTGAAGCTTTTGAACCTTCATTTCCTTGGCTAACCTCAAGCCGGCTATCAACGCTTCGTATTCAGCCTCGTTGTTGGTGGTCTGAAATTCAAATCGAAGAGCATACGTGAATTCTAACCCTTCAGGGTTGATCAGAATGAGCCCAGCCCCTGACCCTTCATTGCTTGAAGCACCGTCAGTAAAAAGCTTCCAGGCTTCAAGGTCAGAGGGTTCAGTGGCAGTTGTGTTTACTTCAGTGATTGTTTTCTTTGGGACTTCTATAATGAAATCAGCCAAGACTTGGGCTTTGATGGCTTTTCTTGGAACATAGGTGATGTTGTGTTCACCTAGTTCCACGGCCCATTTGGCTAATCGTCCTGAATTTTCCGGTTTTCAGGGAAACTCTTAATGGGTTGGTCGGTTCGAAGCCTTCTAGCCGTTTGGACTAGGGCTAGAGCAAGTTTTTCCAAAGGAGGGTACTTGATCTCTGCCAGTTTTAGAGTTCTGCTGAAGAAATAAACGGGTACCTGAACTTCGTCTCGTTCGATGGTGAGAACCGAACTTATTGCTTCTTCGGCAACCGAAAGGTATACAGAGATCAATTCTCCCGTTTCTGGGGCCGCAATGTCTGGGATTGAAGCTAGGTGTTGCTTCATCTGGTTGAAGGCTTCCTCAGCCTCCTCAATCCACTTGAAATCCTTCTTGTCAGAGCACCCCTTGAGCATTTTGAAGAAAGGCAACAATCTTTCAGCCAATTTCGAGGTGAAACGCTTTAAGGCTGCAAGCTTCCCGTTTAAGCTTTCTACTTCCTTTTTGCTTCGTGGTGGCTTGGTTTCGAGAACAGCTTTGACTTTGTTTAGATTGGCCTTTATACTTTGTTTTCCCACAATATGCCCCAGGAATTTACCTTCTTCAAACCCAAACCCAAACGAAAACTTTTCGGGGTTGAGTTTCATGTTTACCTTCCTTAGGTTCTTGAAGGTCTCTTGGATGTCATCGAGCATTTGGTATTCCATTTTTCTTTTGATTACCAAATCGTCAACATATGCTTCCATGTTTCAGCCAATTTGACTAGCGAAGGCTTTGTCAACCAGGCGTTGGTAGGTTGCACCTGCGTTTTTAAGGCCAAAAGGCATCTTTTGGTAGCAAAAGATCCCTTTGTCTGTGTGAAAGGCAGTTTTCTCTTCATCTTCTTCCTTCATGCGAATTTGATGGTAACCCTTGTAAGCATCGAGAAAACACTTGAAAAGGTAACCAGTGAGGGAGTCAGCCTTGAGATCGATTTCTGGCAACGGGTAACAATCTTTAGGACAAGCGTTGTTCAAGTCCTTGAAGTCTATGCACATTCTTCAAGAGTTATCGGGCTTTCGAATCATGACTGGGTTTGCAACCCAGGACTGATACTTGACCTCTCGGAGAATTCCAGCTGATACAAGCTTTTCAACCTCTTGGCATGCAGCTAAGCTTCTTTCGGGTGCTAGGCTTCGCTTCTTTTGGACAACAGGCTTGACATTGGGTGGTATTTTCAGCTCGTGTTCAACAATGCTTCGAGGGATACCCGTCATATCTTCCGGGCACCAAGCAAAGACATCGCTATAATGTACTAGCAGTTTTTCCAAGATATGAGATAGTTTCTTGTGAAAGGCTTGGATTAACCCTTATCCTTTGTTCAGGATGCTTAGGGTTTATGATTAGCCTTTGCTTGTCTTCTTCACTCTTGGAACTTTCCCTTTCAACCATGTAGGCTTCTTTAGTAGGTTGAAGGGTTGCAATCCCTCTCTCGGTAGGAAACTTGACTGTGCCATAACCAACGGAAACGGCCATGTAGAACGCACACTGCCCCGGCCTTCCTATGATGACATCATAGTTTGAAGGTATATTGATAACCACAAAATTGAGAGGTTGAACTCTCTCCGTCTTGCTTTTGCTGAAACGGACATCAAGGGTTAGTTGCCCTAAAGTCTTGAGGGGTATGTCGACAATACTTTTTATGGAGGTTTCGGAGGGTTGAAGCTTTGAACGTTCCTCATTGCTCAAACGGTTGAAGAATTTTTCAAACATAATTTTAGTGGCTGCACCAGTGTCGATGTATGCTCTGCTTGTCATTAATGTACCCACAGTCGCTTCAACCACAGGTTTGAGAGTGGGTCCTTTTCTGTCGGAGGAAACCAGACACACTGAAGCTCCCAAGCTTCCAACCGTTGTCGTTTGTGTGGAGCCTTTCCATCAAAATCCACCATGTTAACTTCCTTGCCTTTTCCTTCGGCCATCTTGTCCCTTACCCCCTTTAGTAAGTGGGCAAGTTCCCCTGATTTGACGGCCTCTTCAATCCTCTTTTTGAGTTGGAAGCAATCATTAGTATGGTGGCCCTTCTCTTCATGAAATTCACAAAATTGGGTGGAATTTTCATTTCTTTTGCTTTTAGGAAGAGGTCTGGGAGGTCGGAAGCTTTGTTTCACTTCCTCCAGGGCAAGAATCTCTTGAGGGGTCTTGGTGAGGGGTGTGAAGTTCATGGCCTTATCCCTGCTGGGAGGTTTCCGGCCTTCAGACCTTCGTTTCTCTTAACCCCTTTGGCGTCTGTCATAGGAATGAAAGTTCCCTTTCTTTCTAACTGGACTGTTGCCTCGCCAGCTAGATCCCCTTTTTCTTTGTTCTTTTATGTCTATAGCCTCCTCTCCTCTGATGTCGGCTTCGGCCCTCTCGAGAGCTTCTTCTAAGGTTTTTGGCAGGGACTTGTTGAAATCCCTGGTAAGGTACTTGGAGGTAATTGCATTCATGAAACCGGCTACTCTCATTTTTCATCCGCCCCCACATACATTAGACCTTCCTTTTTATACCTTTCTATGAACTCTCGTAGGCTCTCGTCATCCCTTTGTTTTATCTGGAAGATTACTGTAGCATCTTTAACATATCGCCTCTGCTGGGAGAAGTTGGCTAGGAACCCCTTGCCAAGGTCATCGAAGCTTTGAACGCATCGGACAGGTAAATCATTGAACCAGATTCTGGCTGACCCGACAAGGGTTTGCATGAACATGAGAGAACATTCAGTATTTGACCATTTCTCAATCCTAGCAGCACCAGTAAAGATCTGAAGATGATCCTCAGGATCTTCAGTCCCATCATATGTTTTGATGTGGGACGACATTTTGATCTTTGTTTGGAAATCATAATCAGCAATTTGTTGGGAGAAACATGAAAAATTGCTTGGTTTATATGGGTTGGCTAAATCCTCTTCCACTCTTGCACCTGTGTTGTTGTTGTTATTGTTGTTCCCCAAGGGAGCACCGGTTGCAATTGGTTGGGAAGAAAAGAGAGGAAAAGACGTTGGATCTGACCTCGTGTACAAATATGGGTTAGGATTTGGAGGAGGATTGCTGGGACCAGCCTCATTCCTGGACACAGCTGGTTGTGAGCTTGCAAAAAGAGGAGCGGGTGGTCCAGGAGATAGTGATGGTTCTGTCTCATCATCATCCAGACGGATCCTCACTCCCTTGTCTTGTTCCCTACTCACGTATTGGTTTAGAAGAGACCTTAACTCGAGAAAGTTATTAGCAAGCCCTTCGGGAGTAAGGTCGACACGTGAGGGGGTGTTAGAGACACCAACGTTGGGAGAAGGTACTCCGGAACGAGATGGTGTCGGCGTTTGGAAAATGAGAAGCTCGGGGTATGTTGCTCCAGTTGGAGTACTTCCCGGTGTTGAGATGGAAGTCGGTATAGCCACAGGAGATTGGCTAGTGTTTGCAGTAGAGGTACGAGGGACTTGGTTAACCTCTCCCGGAGACTCACCTTCCGACATGCTGAATCTTGAGCAGAAATGGAGCTACACTACTTGGTCTTTTGAAGAAAATTAGTGGCGTAGCCCCACGGTGGGCGCCAACTTGTTGATGCAACAAATAATAGACCGATGGTAGTAGCTGGGCTGGTTAGGAAAAAGGGTTGAAGGGTTCAGGTTTACCTAACGTAGGTCGTGGGGTCCTCCCATGTTTACAAGACGTGGAGGGAGGTTCACTAGTTAGGTTTTGTTGTTTGCTCAAGATCCTCCACTGAAATGTGTTCAGCTTTGGATGTAGGAGCAACGAAAATGTGTGTGTTGAATGTAAGGAAGAGTGACTTGCATGGAACAAGCACTCAAGAGAAAAGACCAGAGATCCCAATGGAATCAGAGTTCATCGGAATGTCTCCAGCTCTAAATGAAGTGTCATTATATAGGGAAGGTCGTCGCTCAAAGAGGAAACCATTGACTAGTGGAACATGCTTGCAGTGGGGGACTTACCATTTTGGGGCTTAAAGCGTTTTGAATTGCGGGTAAAAGACTACACCCTGTGCACTCGTCTTACTTTTTCAGCTGGGAGAGTTGTTGAAGTAATCAGAGACATGACTGATTACTGTACACGTGCTGCTTTAGCTCAGTTCCCGGGTTTTGAACCTTTGAACCTTTTAACCCTTCATGTTGTCATGAAATCTTAGCCATTTTATTTACATTTGGGCTACCCCTGTCATCACAAATATTACCGGTCTTCATTTTTCTTATCATTTGATGAAATTAGCATGATTCTTACCTGTTACCTTGCGTGAAAGTAGGGATGAGCAAATGGTACCTGGTATCGGTACCAAATTTACCTAATTGGGTACACTTTCGGTACCGATTCGGTACCAACTTTTAAGATTTTTGGTACCAGTTCGGTACGGGTCCGGTACGGTACCGGTTCGGTATCAGTATTTACCGGTTTTTACCTTCAAATACCGGTATCGTACTGGTACCGAACCATACCGTACCGGGTATATTCGGTACCGGTACCCACTTTTGGGGATTTTCGGTACAGGTACTTTCAACACCGGTACCGGTTCGATACCGGTCGGTACCAAGCTCATCCCTACATGAAAGTCATATTTTTTTTAAGAATAAGGCATGAATTGTGACAAAGCTAATAAAATATGGACACTTCTTGTATTATTGGAAAATTATATGCCTCATCTGTAATTTATGAGAAATACAAAGGGTTGGAGTCGCAATCTACTCGATGATTTATTAAATGAAATAACGTCATTGTCAAGAAAATTCCCACAACAAGCTTCAGTCGTTTCTTCTCTTTTTATTGAGTAAATTACAAGTTTTGTCGTTTATGTTTTAATCAAATTGCAAGCGTTTTTCTTTTTGGTCAAAAGTTTGGCGATGTACTTAATCTTTTAAAATCTTGCACGTTTTGCCCTTTAGGCCAAACCTGGTTAGAAATCTCAGTTAATTCTTGTTATGTGCAATGCACATGAGGGTAAAATGGTCTTTTTCCCTCTCAACCCTTTCTAATCCCCATTTGATTCTAATCCAAAACTAATTTAAAAACAACCATAGATTATTCGGACTATCCATCAGAAACCCAAACTATAAACGGATCCAAGGCTCACACCATTACAAAACCTCAGTCTTTCATTCACCTGCCACGCTTCCACATAACTTCCAAACTTGAAGTTGGTTCCAATCTTCTTCCTCAATTGAGCCCAAAATGTGTAGGTTCTCGTAAAAAATAGTGCAGTCATTGTTTGTACAAACGTACGAGACAGGATTGGAAATCGCCGGAACAAGTTTACCCCCGGCCTATCATCCTCATTCCGGTTTAACCGTCGTTGTTAAGTAACATATTGTTGTTCCATTTTTATTATCGCATTCAATCTGAAGCTCCATGATAATATTAATTAACAGAAGTCGCATTATTTGCAACACATTCAATCTGAAGTCTCATGATAATCTTAATTAACAGAAGTCGCATTATTTGCAGATGTGGATGCTCAATTTTCTATCATTGTTGAAAAAAGAATCAATTCATGATATAATTTAAGATAAAATTTGATTAAACTTGGGTGGCGTGGGATTGATGTGAGGGTGGTAATGGAGATTAGCAGCGACTGGTTGTTATGTGTGGTGGTGGTGGTTTGTGGAGGTGGTGGGGTGGGTGAGGATGACGATGGTGGTCGTTGATATTTGTTGATGGATAGTCTGAATAATCTATGGTTGTTTTTAAATTAGTTTTGGATTAGGATCAAATGGGGAATAGAAAGGGTTGAGAGGGACAAAGACCATTTTACCCTCATGTGCATTGCACATGACAAGAATTAACTGAGATTTCTAACCAGGTTTGGCCTAAAGGACAAAACGTGCAAGATTTTGAAAGGTTAAGGACACCGCCTGTAAACTTTTGGCCAAAAGGATAGCGCCTGCAATTTGATTAAAACCTAAAGGACAAAACTTGTAATTTACTCCTTTTTATAATTTGAAAACGAGCTACCCCAAGTCGTTTCTTCTCTTTTTATAATATAAAAATGAGTGACCCTAACCAGTAGCAATGGAACTTATATATATCTATACTATATATAATATGCATATTCGAAGGGCAGAAATGGTCATTTGCCACTTTTTCAACATGTACAAGTGTTTAAAGCTTATTGTACAAAGCTTCAAAGCACATCAACTTTTCAACATGGTCTTTGTCACACCCTCAAAATCCACTTGCGGAGTACCACCGCGAGGCGTGTGACATGACCAGGATCCAGCCACCAATTATACTGAGAAATTCAATTTATAATAGTAATAATGTTCACCAACCACAAGGGTCAGTAAATACCATAATTAAAGTTCAAAAGTTTTAAGTTCAAATAGCAGTCTAGGTAAATAGCGGAAGCATAGGCAAAACAGTTCAAACAAAGTTCATAGTTTAAGTTTATTATAGAACCCAGCACACGGGTTAAGACGACCACTACACATCCTCAAGCTGCAAGCTCCTGAGTCACTTGGTACCTACAAAGCATGCAGTAGGGTATCAACATAATGTTGGCGAGTTCACGAGTTTGTCCAGTTTTTAATTCCAAAAACTTGTTTCAACAGTTAATTTACTCATTTATACCATGCCAAGGGGAGCTACCCCTTAAGTAAGCTACTAAACTGGTTTTACAATACCGAATACTATGTGACCGTACGTTTCCGTAGTGCCCCGTTTGTCAATGTTATATCATCATTGATGGTTTGCCAAAGTCTATTAGTTCACTCCCGATCTCATACGCGGGCACGGTGTGAGGCTGGTCTCACCTAAATAGTGCTATCAACTAATAACCCGTTCGCCAGGCCCCGGCGACTAATCAGTATTAAGCAGTAGGTACTTGAGTGATAGAGTTTCGTTTAGTATTGCTTGTTGCATCCAATATAAATAGTAATTAACTAAGGGTCTCGCATAGGGGAAGAAAAGTAGGTTTGTATCCCTTACAAGGGGATAGCGTTGTTTTAAGTTTCGTTTCCCAACCACCGGGAACGCATGCTTTAGAAGTTGTGAACTCACCTTGGGTTGCTCGGCATACTAGTTTACTTGGTCAAGCACACTGGTCACCACGTCCTAACATGGTTACCAGTATGGGTCAGGTTTGGGTACAGTTAAGTCACGTATATCCTACACGTATCTAACACATAGCATACATACCACACAGTTATCCATTAAGTTATTGGGCCTGTCCTAATTCTTAAACAGTCAAACAGTAACAGTTTACACAAAGCCCACATACGATCTTTGCAGTCCAAAACACATTGTCATACACACTGTGGCCCAATAACGGAGACAAGCAGCCCAGTCGGGGCCAGGTGGTCTCGACTCGAGAACACGCGGTCTCGAGTCGCAACCAAGAGGTCTCGAGTTGCGAATGGCTGGTCTCGAGTGGTGCAGGCATGAGTCGAAATCTCAGAGTTCTCGAGTTCAGTCTCGATTCGAGATCATGAGATCTCGGGTCGAGACCTTGGTGGTTTCGAGTCCCTGAAATCTGCTGCTCGATCTCGAGTTGCTACTTTGATGGTCTCGAGTCGCAACCGAGGGTCTCGAGTTGGTTGTCTGATAATTCCAGAACACCTGCCAAGACTTGTACTAACCAATAGAATTTCATGATTTTGTGTACTGCCCAATACAATTGCACTAACATGTTTTCTTTTCTAATCCCAAATCAAAACAGATCAAAACATAGCATTTCAAATATTCCTTATATCTTCAAACAGTTCATCATTTAGGGTTTTTCACATTCAATCAAACATGTTCGTCCTACATAACCATGCATTCTATGGACAAGAATCATAACACATAATCTAGATATCAAGGTCATCTTGCAAACCATCATCAAACCAACATTGGTTCTATAATATCTAACATAAATCGGATGGTCATAAACAATCCTAAACTTTCATTCTTTTATCATTCAAAACATCTTAACAAAATGTTATCCTACAAAATTTCACACTTTTCACAAAGGAGATCATGTTCATTTTAGATATTGGAACCAAGCATGTACATTATTCATCAAGCATACACCTTTGTCATATATTATCATCGTCATACATCAAACTATTCACACAAATGAGCACTTTTTGCATAGAATATTATCTTGTTCAAAAGAAACAACTAACCGATTGTTGTGTGACACAAAGGTGTGCAAGAAGGTGATAAAGTGGAGCCTTCGAGTGATGATTACAAGCTGATCCGAAGGTCCTTTTGTTGCCGGTTGGTTCCGAGTAGAAGGGAGGAGGATGATGGTGGAACTTTAGGGTTTTCTAGTGAGAGAAAGTGGATGAGGTGAGAGAGGGAGAGAATGGAATGTTTGTGATTTGAAATGATGATTGCTAGAGCACCAAAGGGGAAAGTCGGCTAGCCTTAAGGAGGTTTTATACTCATTTCGAGTGGTGCACCCTAGAGGGATTCCGAGTGGGCTCAAGGAGTTACGGCCCAACTGATGTGGGTCACTCGAGACCGGGTGGTCTCGAGTCGGGTCCTTGGGGTCTCGGCTCACATATATACACATATACCTATATTACATACACATAACTTAATACAAGGATCACATAGCACACCAAGATAATTCATAAACTTTCATTTAATAATATATGTACACATAACGTTAATATATGAAGGTTGCTCGGGAAAACCTAGAGTGTCACATTATCCCCAAGTTTTAAGAACTTTCGTCCCGAAAGTTAAGGCAACCACTGTCAAGCTAGTATGAGTGAGAACGTTTCAACGGGGTGTCACCTCATCCCCCCGTTAGTTGGAATTTCGTCCTGAAATTCTGAGGTAGCTTAAGCGCTGGGTGTTTAGTCTGGGAACAACTGGGGATATCTGCGCTTCATCTGGTCTTCCCGTTCCCAGGTGAACTCTGGGCCACGGCACGAGTTCCAACGGACTCGTACGATAGGTATCTGGCTACGTTTGAGGGTTTTGATTTCTCGATCCGTGATCTCAATCGATTCCTCAGTGAAGTGTAGCTGATCGTCAAAAGTGAGTTCCTTGAAAGGAATGATGAGTGTCTCATCTGACAGACACTTCTTTAGGTTAGACACGTGAAAGACGTTGTGCACCGCACTCAGCTCTTCAGGCAGCTTCAATCTATAAGCAACCTTACCGATCTTCTCGGTAATTTCTGATGGTCCGACATATCGCGGATTAAGCTTGCCCCGTTTACCAAACCGAACCACACCCTTCCAGGGTGAGACTTTAAGTAGAACCCGGTCACTGACATGGAATTCTAGCGGTTTCCTACGCTTATCGGCGTAACTTTTCTGACGGTCACGAGCTGCCGCCATGCGTTGTCTGATCTGGGCAATCCTTTCCGTAGTCTCTACTACAAGTTCCGGGCCAGTGATTTGGCTTTCGCCAATTTCTGCCCAACATAGAGGTGATCGGCATTTACGACCGTACAATGCCTCAAAGGGTGCTGCCAGAATGCTTGTGTGGTAGCTGTTGTTGTAGGAGAATTCTACCAACGGTAAGTGTCGTTCCCACCCGTTTCCAAAGTCAATGACACATGCTCTCAGCATGTCTTCAAGTGTTTGGATGGTACGTTCCGTTTGACCATCAGTTTGTGGGTGGTAAGCAGTGCTCATATCTAGACGTGAGCCAAAAGATCTATGCGTGGCTTGCCATAACTCGGATGTAAAGCGTGGGTCACGATCAGAGATAATAGAGATTGGCACCCCGTGCCTAGCAACTATTTCCTTCAAGTAGATGGCAGCAAGCTTCGAATACTTATATGTTTCCTTGATCGCGAGGAAGTGTGCAGACTTGGTTAGGCGGTCCACGATGACCCAAATAGTATCGTTCCCGCTCTGGGACCTAGGTAAGCCTGTGACAAAATCCATGGAAATTTGCTCCCATTTCCATGTTGGCAGCTCTGGTTGTTGCAACAAGATTTGAAACTAGATGATGAAGAACAATGAAATCCTTAATCTGAACAACAACAAGAACATCAAGATGTTCATCAGTCAGTTTCTTCCTTTATTTTACCTAAATTCGTTCAGCTTTTAGCTTTAGTTGGATTAGTTTTTTGGGTTTGTTTTAAATGCTGGAAATTTCAGAACCCTTAACCAAGATTTGAGATTTAAGAAAATTTACTTTTCTGCAGATTTGGGGTTTAAAAAGACTTACCTTTTTAGTGATTTTTTATGATCTTAAACACATTCTTGATATGATAGACATTTGGGATAAAACTTTTTCATATGGTGGAAACCGAGCCCCCAAAATACAAACTAATGGAATCGAAACTGAAAATTAATATAAAACTATGAAGTGGAATAAATCTCGGAGATTTGTAATATAAAACTATGCTTGATAATTTTGAAAATTAATAATATTTGATACAGATCCAGCTTTAAACCCCACCAAAATGAAGTAGAACCGCTTTTTGAAATATTTCATAACTGAGAACCAAACCGTAAAGCTGGTATCTTAAAAACTCTTGTGACTGATGATAGAACAGAATATTGTTGGTTCCTGTTTGGCTTTACTATTTTGTTTGGTAGGACTGTTTTTGCATACCCTTATTACTGATCGAGCTATTATTCGTCAATGTTTCGCAAAGCTGCAAGTTTCTATATATAAATGGCGTCTTTGATATGTTTGTATTTTTTCACATAATGCTTATTTGTAGATGGGAAAGTGGTATCTTTTATGTTTAATTTTTTTTTTTTGTTCATTTCAGATCATTTGAACCCTATTAATGTTAAGGTTGCTGAATTGAGGGAGGCATTGGAACTAGGTATGTTTGGTGTGAAATATGGGACTCATGGAATCATGTTCACGTTTTTGGGTAGGTGTTTTGCACTTTTTTATTTGTTTTGGTAGTTTGACAACATGAAATGATGTGTTATCTTTTAACTACTTTCATTTAGCTACATGGGCAACAACACAAACATGAACGGGAGTGCAATTCAGTTATTCAGTGATGGTGCCGGAATCCTTTTTGGACTTTCACCTGAGTTCTACAAGGAGGTGCATAAGTTATTTGTATAAATAAGGTTTAGATATCCTACGCCTTTAAGTGACTCTATGACTGTTGCTAATATTTGATTATTTTGACCCTAAATAAAGTCTTTGTTAGGATTAAGTATTAGTCAAAATGACTTGGTGTTGAGTGTAAAGTTAGTTTTTTTTTTTTTTACTGTAATATTGTTTTTAACGGTTTTATTCGTTTTGATTTAGCGCGAGCTGGCAGAAGACATTTGGGTGTTCGGTATTAATGATCTTTTTTTATTGTTTAGGTGCTTTTGATGATGTTTTGGAGCTTTTATTGTGAGCTGGCAGACAGGGGCGGATCCAGCATATAACAAGGGGCAACCCCCGCTACGGCTTGGCGCTCCGATGGCAGTGTAAAATTAGTGTAAATTTTGGAAAAATATAACCT
The DNA here is from genome assembly GCA_030545235.1 of Helianthus tuberosus. Lineage (NCBI taxonomy): Eukaryota > Viridiplantae > Streptophyta > Magnoliopsida > Asterales > Asteraceae > Helianthus > Helianthus tuberosus. The sequence goes on along the minus strand of JARYGA010054014.1, from coordinate 45,558 downwards.
TTTTTTGATTTCGTTACCGTTTTTTTATAAAACGTTACGGCTTGGCGGATTTTCTAAATCCGCCACTGCTGGCAGAAGACAGTCTTCTGAAGGATGATGATTCCCGAAGCATGGCAAAATGACAAAATATAGATTCTCCAAGGTAGGATTTATTCGAATATTGCTTAGCTTTGATGGACACATTGACAAGAGTGAGAAACAGAAGTTATATATCTTAATATCCATATATTTTTGCCAAAGTGGTGCTCTAATTTATGCCATATACATCATAAAAAAGTGCTAATTTTTTGTTTACTTGTTGCGTACAACAGTTATTGGCAATGATAACGTTTAGCGAGAGCAACAACCTTCCTTTTTTCGTCATTCTTAAAGTTCTGCACATGGTGTGGTCTAGATTAGATGACGCGGGATGGTGTTTTCAAAGAAGTTGTTGAGTCTCATCCTAAATTTCTGAGGTATAGTTTGCACAAGTTGGATAAAACCAATATTGTTACAAAATAATCGAACAGAGTGACCGAAAAGCATAATAGTTTTTCAACCATCGATGTGTAAGACATCTTGAATGCCTCATGTGCACCAAGTTAATGTACCTTCTAAAACATCAGGTTTATACATGAAAACACGTTCTTTTGGATTCATTGTTCCTTTTTAATCATCTGTATCTTATAGCCTTTAGCTTCTTATTAAAGGTTAGTTTTAATCTCCTTTTGGCTGGTCAAACAAAAAAAAATTAAAAATAAAGAATCCTTTCTTCAAATCTTCATATAGGAACTTTAGAGTGTTCCAATATATGTCAGCCTTTTCACTATATAAAACTTTGCAGACAAAACTTGACATGATTTCTCACATTTGACTTTTTAATTTCTTACATTTACCCTGCGGGTGAAAGTACTCTATGACTATTTGCAACCAATCCTGTTAAAGATAAAAATGTAAATGTATTTGAGGTTTTTCCGCCCCAACGTTTTCTTTACTTAAATCTTTCAGACCCAATTTCGGCTTTTAATCTGTATTTGTTTAGTTTTGTCTATTCACATGAACCGAAATCACTCTGCAGACTGCAAAATTCCTAAAATGACCGAAGAAAAGGGGTCAAACAAGAGAAAAGGGGGCCTGCTCACCGTCTGCAGATGGCAGACTGCTCCATCTGTAAACTGCCCCAACTTTTGCTTTTGAAACAATTTCTAAAATGATTGATGAAAATGGTTAAAGAGAAAAAGAGGAAAACAAAGTCTACATCGAAATGCTCTGCACACCTCAGACTTTTTGGCTTCTGAAATCAAACACTAAGCTTTATCTAATGGGTCAAACAAGATTGAACTCTCTTAGTCTCTTACAAAGTCACCCATTCTCCCTCTTAGCTTACCATAACCAATCGACATAAAAATTTGCTCAGGTTCATTTTCTCCATGTGTTAGATTTTACAAGAAAAGGGTTTGGTGTTATTAAAGTTTCTCTTTATAACTTTTATTTCACTGGGTTTTGCAACTCGGTTAGAGTGAAGTTCACAACTTTGGAGTGAAGCCCAAGTTGAGCCAAGTTCAGGTAACATGTGTTATATTTAACTAAGTTTAATTTCAACTTGATAGTTTAGTTTATAAGCTTTGAATTTCAACAGATCTGTTAAGAACTTATGTTTACAGTGTGTGTAGTGTGTGTTTGTAGATTCATTTTATTTTTCTATTGCTTAAGATTATGTTTCCAGATTAATTTTCAATAATCAGATTGTAGAACTCATTTTCATGTAAGTGACAATCACCTAAATGATCTTGAACTTGATTGATCTTATCTTTGTAGAGAGTTAATGAGATGTAACTTCTTCTTGTTTATTTTTGTCATATGTGCTTTTGTTTAGATTGTTCTAGAACTTTAATGTGTTGCTTATCTTCATTCCTATATATTAGTTATCATGCCTAAAATAGTTAAACAAAGTTTTGTAAATATGTCGTTTGTACCGCCAAACAACTTAATCAATACGAACGGTTGGACTTTATTAATGGCTAACGATCCAACATGAATTGAACTGTTGTAACGCCTGCGTCCCTAGACTTTTATCTATTTGTCACTTTTAGTCCCTAAACTATGTGATACTTGACACTTTTGATACTTGTCATGCTTAAATCTAGATTCTTGATTCTTAATACTATGATGCTTGATTCTTGATTCTAGAAACTTGATTCTTGATGTTTAACACTATAGGACTTGATTCTTGAATAATTGATTCTTGAGGCTTGATTCTTGATACTTGATGCTTGGAAACTAGACTCTTGATTCTTGATACTTGATTCTTATGGACTATGATTCTTGATACTTTGGTGCTTGACTCTTGAGACTCGTGCAACTTGAGACTTGGTTGAACGAGAGACTGGAGACTTGTCACTGGCGGAAACTATGAAACTTGGAAACTTTTGTGCTAATACTATAATCTAGTTATGTGATATTATTACACAATAATACGCAACGCAACGCTCACAAAACGAATCAAAGACGGTGAAGTGGAAAGGATGGATTGGCCGACAGGCAATCCGATCGGATGACCATCCGATCGGATGGCCATTCAATCGAAGTGCCATCCGATCCATGTGCACACCGCCTTATCCTCCTCTCACACACTATAAATAGGACCTGTCACATCATTTCTCACTAATGTGACAGCCCCACTCGACCAGACGCACGCACTGTCACACCCCAAAATACGTCGCAACGGAATATAAAACATAGTGGTGACGGAAGCTGGTGCCCATTTATATCTTGTCGATCGATGCAATTAATTGTTGGACATTTTAGTATATTTTAGATATAAGTTATTTAAATATTACGTTTTAAGACAAGACACAATCATGACATGGTTAAGTTGTTTTAATCCTCACGGATCTTATTACATTCGTCCCAGAAAGTTTTAAAAGTTAGTCCAACATATTATGTGACAAAACATGCATCAACATCCACAAGATACGCCATGATTCCCGAAGCCGAACTCAAGTACCTGTAGAACACGTCAAAATCAAGTGTCAACACAAAGGAAAGTGAGTTCACTTATTCGTTTACTAATAGATTTTATTCCAAGGAAAACTTCCTGTTTAGGTGTTTATTTAAAAACATCCATTTAATTCTTAGAAAGTCCGTTTTACTTTCTTAATAAAATCCATGGGCCTTCCGTCGGTTCATTACTCCGACAACAGTAATACTGCCCAGGTTTTGTATATTAAATTATTGCATCAACTTTCAGACTCGTATGTTAGCTAGACGATATGAATTATATATTAACCATGCAGGGATAATCAAAACTAGACAATAAACAGAATATTAATTCGTCGTTTGACATTGACACGGGGCGACCGGTCACGACGGGGTTGTCAACCCGATAGATCTACCAACAATTCCTCGCATACAATATTTAAACTGATTAAACGACATCATGGGCGCAGGGTTCTTTCTCGAAGAACAATATGATGTCTGCCTCACGTACAATATATATATCCTACTAATATGACAATTTAATACACGATGTGTACGAATCCCCTGAATCTCCATCTTTCGAGACCCAGGCCGGCATCCGTACCCCAACTGTACGCTCTTGTATCAGTTAAGAAATACCGTACATCCAATATTTATTCATCAAAAACTTTTACTTCGAAACGTATAACTTATCAAATTTCATATATTTTCAGCGAAAATATATATTTTATAGTAAAAGGTATGTTTTATTTCGAAAACATTATTAAACCCTTTTAACAACGTTTTCCACCCCCAAAATATATAAAAAAAACAGTAAAAAGAGGGGTTTAGTGACACTCACATTTGGGTGCGTATTTTTAAATAGCGCAATCTCACAGTTTGATTTCTACACGTCCTATTATATATATATATATATATATATATATATAGGAACGATTTTTAAATCAATATGCATACATTACAAAATCCTAAGTTTCTCTGTTTCTTAGAATTTTCAAATAACTTTGGGATTTTCTCGTAAAATTACCATTTTTGATTATGTTGGCACGTTTGTGTATATATATATATATATAAGTCCATGTATATATTTTTATGATTTTGCGACTTGAACGATTTTATTGGTGACCAATATTGTGTAAATCCGTTAACACTCCCGTTTATACGCAATATGTTTATGATTTGCGTGTCGTAATATATATACATAAATGTTCACATAATTTAACACCGAAACACGCAAAATCTTGTTAACTAATCCATTTTATCATTTTTATAGCAAATATACATAAAACATTTCATAAGTATCAAATTTCATGCTTGACAAATAAGTTACACTTTTAATGCAATTTTTACCGTTTCTACCGCACAAAACGCACAAGTATACACGCATAGTCTAAATTTACCACTATCAAGTTAACACTTAACATATTATCACATTTACATGTTTAAATCACTTAACACATTTTATCACATAAGGTTCACTCAAAATTTAACCATGCTAGCGTTCATCGAAAAATGCGTATTTTAGCGATTCGGTAACGATTTCGGGCGTCGGAAGTCACGTATGACCAACCAAACACCAAGAAAACTTAAAATTAGTTAAAATACTTATTTTTAAACTAAAAATATCAGTTTACTTACTGATCTAAATCAGTTTTATATAAATCACTTGAAAAGCCGATTTTTGACCGTTTTAACGCATAGTTTTGTATAAACGTTACTATAACCATCCCAACTCGAAACAACTTGATATTTTAACACAATACATGTTATTTACTGATTAAAATAGTGGTTATAATCAGATTAGTGTAGTTTTGTTTAAGTCACATAAATCATGCGATTTCACGTATTTTACAACCTTAAATGCACCAAGTACAACATGCAAAGCTATCAAACATTATGACAAAGTTATATATCACTAAACACTTTAAAATAACTTTATTTTTGTGTTTGTAATCTGATTAAATCTGATTTTTACTCAATCATACTCAAATCACCTTTTTGTAATCATAACTCATCATGCATGTTCAAGTAAATGCATCTAATGCATTCATACAACAACATCATCGTCTTTTATGTTCTAATTATGTTCAAGAACACATATACATACATATACACGAAATGTTTACACCTACATAAGCCTCCAAAAGTTCGCTTTCTCATCAAATCCCTTTTTAAATCACGAAATACTTTTATATCCTTATTTTATGACATTTTTGATTCATGCATGTATTCTATCATTCAAGAATCACTTAATCAAATCAAAACACAAGCATATACACACACATAAAAACCCACGGCCATACATACATACATACACATATTCATCAATTTCATTTTTTCTTTGAAAACCCATTTGTTTTATTTTTCAAGTTTGTGAAATATTTTAAGAATCAAGAGAAACCTTCCATCATCATCTCTAAAAATTAAGAACATGATTTTAAAAACAAGTTTATACCTTTCAAGATTTTAGTGGGTTTTTGACAAGATTTTGGTGTTATGGAGCTTGTTTCACCTTAAAAACACCTTTGTATCGTCAAAATAGCTTGGAAACACCTTGGATTAAGCTTGGTTCTTACAAGAACACTCAAGAATTTTTGAAATTATTGTGATATGGGAGGGATTTCGGCTGATCTTAGGAGAGAGAGAGTGTGTTTGAGTGATTTTTGAGAAATGCTTTAGGTTTGTGAAGATATGGGGAACATAAGGAAACATTTATGCATGCACCTCCCAATTTGCCCAATGTGATTATGAGAGAGGAGAGAGAGAGTGGTTAGAGGCTGCCATCTATCTCTACACACACAAATATATACGAAAAAAGCACCGTCATGGACAGACACCTGAACGGACTGGGGTGATTCCCATCCAATTAGAACGGCTGTGCATTGACGTGTTTACCATTGTCTCAAGACGTACCATGACATCACGTTAAACTCAAAACTTAGAAACTTTACAAGGTTATGAACGGGACAAGGACAACTCGATCGAATGGCAATCCGATCGGATAGCCATCCGATCGAACTGCCATCCGATCAGGTGACACTTGCCTCGTTACCTTAAACACTTTGAAACCTTGAATCTTAAATCGTCGAATGATAATCCGATCGGACTGCCGTCCGATCGAACTGCCATCCGATCGAAGTGACAATGTGTCTTGGAATCTTTCAACGCTTTGTAACCTTTTGGAATCTTTACACTTGGATCGAATGACCATTCGATCGAATGGTCACCATAACTGATGACCATCCGATCGGATGGCAATTCATCCCTCACTTACAACGGTCACCTCAATAGAATGGCAATCTGATCGGACTGCCGTCCGATCGAACTGCCATCCGATCCAATGACTGATCCGACACTTTGCGCAATCTCGATTATTCTGTCCGACACTTATCTGTGGTAATCTAACCAGGCAAACCGAAAGAGATCCCTTTAATCCAATAACAGTTAATCTGTTAAGCAATCACTGTGAGTATACTCGATCCTTTTTTTGTTTTAAACTTTGGGATGCAACATGTATTCTATTAAACTATGATACTTGAAACTTTTGGAATCTAAACTCTATCTGAGGTGTATGTGAAACTTGTGATTCTTGATTCTTGATTCTTTGTGCTATGTGAACGTTTAATCCAGAGTGTGTAGTTCCGCCTTAACAATAGTAGCGCTATAGGAGATGCACCTCCCCATTATTCTCGGGGGTATTGTTACGAGGATTCTAGTTTTCCTTGATTCTTGGGAAAACACTAAAGCATCGGGACACTTGGGCTATCACTTGGAATGCGAACACTAGCACGGCTGAAACTATTTTGTTATCATTTACATTATGGATATGAGTCTTTTGAATCTAGTATGCTATGTACTCAAACTTATATACTCGCCGATACATTTTTATACTGACTCTATTTTAATACATGTTGCAGGCTGATAGGATGCTGAGACATGGAATCAAGCTAGGGCTGATGCTTAGAAACCCACCTAGTCTAATCTAGAATTTGAACAATGAATTGTGGTTGTAATTTGATGCTTTTGTTGGTGATGTTATTTTAGACAAAATTTGCATGAAACTTGATTAATCTATAATGAAACTTTAGATGTTATGGAATCTCATGAGCAATATGAACACTTAGTGCTCGCACCCTGATGTTTCCGCCATCGGTTGGGGTGTGACAACTGTTGCTGAGGACGATTTCCGGTCGGATCGGCTTGGATGATCAGATTTTCAAAACCCTGGCCTCAAGGGCTTACAAAAGAACTACCAAACTGATTGGCATAATTAAAAAAAATTGACAACAGATTAAGGTAATAAATAAGTTTATGTAAACAAGTTGTTAAATCTACCTAAATTCAGATATAAAGATTCTATTATGGCAGAGAACACTTTCAAGTAACATATTGGGCTCACAAATTGCAACTGTTGGTGCATATTTCGTACGTCTGCCACTATGTGAATAGTTAGATAGAGTGTGTGTTGAATATTGTATAGAATAGAGAAAGTTGGACATGTTTTAATACTGTAAAGGTCCATCTGGACGGATGACCATCCGAACGGATGAACAATATTTATATAATAGTCCATACCCCATCCGAATATAGGTTTGACATTGTAAAGTTCATCCGAACGGATTGACACTAGCTCATTTAGACATGTGTAGGTTGTTGCCTATAAATAGGGAGTTAGGGTTCCTATTTGGATAAGCTTTTGGTTCCTTGAGGGGACATGCTGTCCAACTGGTCTCGCAGTGCTGTAATTGTCAAGAGTTCAATAGAGACCAGATTATAAGTTACTGCTCGGTGTCGCATCTATCTTCTACTCCTTTGTTAGTGATAATAAACGAACCGAACACGTCGTGTCAGGACCGAGGCTCCATCAAACTCGCTGGTTCCTGGATTAGCAGTGGTATCAGAGCTATGGTACCGATTTAATCGATCTAACAGTCGGTTAAATCACCCAAGCTCATCAATTTTGGGTTAAGCGGGAGTTTTAATGCTAAAACAGAGAAAATCATCAAAATAAAGGTCAATTCACGGATGGATTTTGGAATTGAAGACATCATTCTGTTCGGAATTGATTTGCGCACAATCCTGTGAAGTTTCATCATGAAATTCACACAAATAAAGATTCTGGATCGAAAAAACGTGATTTGGAGTGTTCTTGAGTTGTTAGAACATATCCAATCGGATGACCATCCGAACCATATCATAATCTTGTGTTTAGATGATCAGTTGGTTTTCACTCGAATGATCATTCTATCGGATGACCATCCGATCCACAAACACAAGTTTGTCCCTTTTGCCATTCGGTCGAATGACCATCCGGACAAGAAGACCCAATAGATCGAATGGTCATTCGACAACATGCCATTTGAACAGATGATCAAATGCCTAAAAAAGGAATTTTTTGATCGCAATGACAAGGTGAGTCCAAGCTGGGTTGTTCGGGGACACCGTCTAGGGCTTCAGTGAACATATTTGATGATGCGATCACGTATTATGGAAAAGAGTGTGGTGTGATGAAGACATGGTGGATACGCTGCTGGTACATCCTATATATAAATGTTTTTATCATATTACATTTCTAGAATAGTCAGGATTGTGGAAAATTGTGGGGTAGTCAGGATACCAGTGGAGAATTGTTATATTTTGAATTATCTGACTATTTATGGGCCAAAAATGTTAATAATCCGCAAAGACGAAAAAACTGACAACGGTGGCGAATATTGTTATATTCTAGTTTGGTCAAGTTTTTCGGAGAATGGACAATATAATAGTCCATACCCCATCCTAATATAGGTTTGACATTGTAAAGTTCATCCGGATGGATGACCATCTGGACAGATGGACACTAGCTCATTCGGACATGTGTAGGCTGTTGCCTATAAATAGGGAGTTGGGGTTCCCATTCGGACAAGCTTTTGGTTCCCTAAGGGGACATGTTGTCCAACTGGTCTCGTGGTACTGTAATTGTCAAGATTTCAATAGAGACCAGATTATAAGTCACTGCTCGGTGTCGTATCTATCTTCTACTCCTTTCTTAGTGATAATAAATGAACCAAACATGTCGTGTCGGGACCGAGGCTCCGTCAAACTCGCCGGTTCCTGGATTAGCAGCAACCATAAACAATCTTGATTGTGAAAATTGTGATAAGCCATTAATTTTGGTCATGTACATGATGTAATTTTGTTTTGTGTTTCTTTTACGTTTTGTTCGGAGGTGTGTTATGTATGGCCTTTTGCCCTTTTGGGTTGGGGGTGTGCTTCTAATGAAGTTTATTTAAAGAATTAATCTTGATCATATTTTTACCGATAAAAGGTCATGAAATTTAATGTAACATTTAGATTGGATTCAATAGCAAATAAAGAAAAATCAAGATACAAGAACTTGGAATCTTGATTATTGAACCATATAATCCCCAAACCAGAACTTAGTTTAAGGGTCCTTTTGTTTCTTTTGTTTTTTTTCAACAACTATTTTTTCTTTACGGCTAATGTTTAATGGATATTTTTCCGGTGTCTAATATCTAATGATTGTTTTTTTTTATCATGACTATAATTGTTATTTGTCTTTCAACCAAAATCAATTCAGAGCTATGGGTGGTGGTTATCTATTTCCAGTTGAACCACAAAGACCTTCATCCATGGACAATCATCCCGTCACCATTTAAACATTCCAGTTTCAAACCCTCTAACTTCAAACCCTTTTCGTCCGGTGGTATACCGTAAAATGACCGAATTGCCTTTCTCGTTAATAGAAATAATGGATGAAGTTAAACCAGTGGACTAAAATGGCAATGGTGAAACCTTTTTGGACCCACATGCCAAAAATAAAACCTTTGGACTAAACTGGCAAAATGACCCTAACCAAAGGAACCCAAATGACAAATAACTCTTACCAATATTATACAATTTCCCTTTCGTCTACACTATAATTTATAAAATTAAAACCCTTATAATATTTTTTTAAAATCACTAAGGTCATTCATATTGATGCACATGTGCATAGCTTATACAGTAATGAGAGAATTAATTTCAATGCACATATGCATTAAGTTTATGTTTGGCTATCTTATGGGTTGTCTATTAACTGAAGAAGATAACTTTTGTTCTGAAATCGATAAATAAAAGGGTACAAAAAAATGTCAGATGCTATGGAGGATGATGATGTAACGATGCTATGGAGGATGATGATGTAATGGTTAATCAAAGAGTTAAAAAAAAGGTTGTTTGTTATTTAATGATGTAGTTGGGAAGATATGCACATGTGCATCATTTTATAAATGATGTTGTCATATATATGCACATATGCTTATTTTGGTTAATTTTATCTGGTGGTTTATAGTTTTGGGTTATTTATTTGTTTATAATGTAATATATTGTTTGGTATGGTATGAAGGTTGGTGATGCACATGTGCATAGTTCGAAATATTATACATATTGACAATGTATTACGGATGGTAGTTTAGACAGAAGTGAAATTGTATAATATTGGTAATGCATTATGGATGATATTGTAGATGGAAGGGAAATTGTATATGTGTTGTCAAGAAATATGCTCATGTGCATCAGTAATTGTTATTAAAGAAATATGAAATATGCACATGTGCATCAGTGATTGTTATTCGAATTAAAAAAAGTTCAAAAAATTAAAAATAAAACGTTGCGATTTTTAATGGAAAATTTTTAAAAATCGTGTTCACACTGGTTCTCGTGGTTCTCGCCATAAAGAGTGGTTCCTAATGGATCATCATCGTATATATATATATATATATATATATACATACATATATATATAGTGAAAGTGTAAAATACAATATCTCTTAACGTACAATATGTACGATATAGTGAAATCGCATGTTATAAAACAGCATGGATGAAATCGCATGTGATAATTTTGATGAAATCACATGTTGGTTTTTTTGTAACAATTTCGCATCATCGCATGTTGGTTTTTTGTAACAATTTCGCATGCGATAACTTTGATGAAATCGCATGTTAAAAAACCAACATACGAAATTGTTACAAAAAACCAACATGCTATTTCAACGTGGGATGAAGATCTGACGGCTGAGGTGAGCGCGTACATATTGTACGATAAGGGATATTGTACGTTAACCTAACCCTGTATATATATGGAAAAGGTAAGATTAGAACCACCTTAAGTTATGAGAACCAAGAGAACTATGCCTACCAAAAGTTTTTTCAAAAAAAAAATTCCCATAAATCTTTAAAAAAAATATAAAAAATGTCGCATGCTAAGACCTACATCAGGTGTAAAAAAAATTCATCGCCGTAAAAATATTCATCGCCCTAAACAAAACTTACATCAGGCGTAACTACCGACTGGATAATTTTTTTTGTTTTTCTACAAATGTGTTTATAATATTTTCATCTACATTTTTGCAAAAAATAAAATAAAATAAAATTGTAGCCCAACTCGTGCGAAAAGTAAGAGTTCTCATGGTTCTCACAACTCGTAGTGGTTCTTAATTGAACCGAAACCTATATATATATATATTGGTATGTTTTTTTCTAAAAATTAAGAAGATACGTAATTATGTAACTTGGTACGTGGTTGATTATATAACCTGGTGATTGTGATTATATAATTTGGTATGTCTTGCTAAAACAAATATAAGACTAAGGATAGTGGATGGACAGGTTAGGCAAAAAGGTTCAAGAGTCATGATTTGCCTAACGTAGGTCGCGGAGTGCCCCTACGTATGCAATACGTAGGGTTGGAGCACTCCTCTATTGATTGCTTTGAGTTCAGGATTGAAAGAGATTCAACCCCGAACTGATGCATGCAATGTGATAGTGTTTTGATATGTGAAGAATAGAACATGTAGAGTATAAGTTCTAGAGAGAGAGTCAGATTTCGGAATGTTTGGCTGAATGACCAAGTGTGGTCATTTATAGGGAAAGATTGTGCCAAGAGTGGAAACATTTGACTAGTGATCCGGTGATGCAGTGAGGGGGTTGCCCTTTTTGGTAGGTTGAAGGCTTCGGACCTGCGGGTAAAAGAATGTCACTTCTCACGTGCTTCTTTTGCGGCTGAGTGGGAGAAGTCGCACGTAAAGTGTGATGGGACATGACACTGTTCCATGTTTTTTGTTGTTCACTACAGCTGGCCGTCTTCCGAACCCTTTAACCTTTCAACCCTTTAAGCTACATTGCACTTATAGTTAGTTTATTAAGCTTGAGCTACCCACGTCATCAGCCCCCCAAGTTAGAGGTATTTATGGTGTAGGCTCAAAGGCTTCTGACTTTTGTGCAATCTTTTTAATCGCTTAAAGGCTTCAAGGCTTGAAAGGTTCCAAGCTTCGGTTTTTGGGCGGCGAAACAGCTGCAATTTTGAATTTGAAAGGACGGTTGATTTGACGAACGTGACAGTTTTTGCATACGGCAGTTATTAGCCCATAAGTTAATTATGGTAACAGTCAGTCCCTATTTAATTTCACATTTATCCAGAGAAACAACTTTACTAAATTGTTTCCAAATCTTTCGAGTTTCATCACATCTTTTCTCCGTTCAGGTTAGTTTTCTCCATCTTTTTCGTTTTTTCTTTCAGTCATCTCTCATGGGTGCCCGGAAGGATCAGTTTGATAGTTACTCTCGCCTTACTCAAGAAGTGGTTGAGGTGTTTTGCCTTCAACGGGGAATTGATTTAAAGTTCAGCCCGGTGGCTCCGGGTTTGGACAAGTCAATCGACCAATGTCCGGGCGGTTCTATTGCCTTGTACTGCCGTCATTTTGATTTTTCGAACCTTCGACATCCTTTCTTTTTTTCGTTCTTAATGTATTAGAGTATTACCACGTCTGCTTTCATCAAATACACCCTCAGGGCCTTGCTAGGGTTTTGCACTTCGAGATTTTGTGCACGGCTGCAGGGTATGACCCGTCACTTTTAGCCTTTCGCTGTTTCTTTCGCTTGGCAAAGAATGGCGATTGGTTTACGTTTGAGATGTCTCAGGTTGATACTTGTTTAATTTCATCCATGGTAACTACTCTTGGTTCATGGAAAGATCGTTTCTTTTGGGTTTCAGAGTCGATTGTTCCTTTTAAAATGATCTGGAGGCATCCGAATGCCGTTCTTAATGAACTTGAACCTTTCGATTCTGAGTTGGACAGTTGGTTTTTAAAGTCCATTAGGGCATGCCCTTCTAGGCTTCGCCCTTTTTCCTGAACCTTTGTTGGTTTTAATGGGGATAAGCAAGTTATGGGATAAACCGGACCGGGATCTTGTACTCGTTAGGGATGGTCAGGGTATGCATTTGCTTTTTTGATTTCCTTTTTGTTATTCTTTTAACATTGTTGCTTATGTTTTATTTTATTTTTATGGCAGTCATATCTGCTTTCGATTTTCTCAAGAGTGGTGATACATCAGATGTTGTGTTTGCGGATGTTGCCTCTGTTGAGGGTGAGGATGTTGTGGTTCGAGGCTCTGAGCATAGGTTGAAGGTTATGGTTATGTTAGCGTTCCAAATGTTAAGGGTTTTGTGAAGGTTGCTGCTTCGAAGCAATCCACCCGTCGCTCTACGCATCGTAAGGTTGCTGGGCAACCTTCGAGTTCTGAAACGATTGATCTTGGTGATGATTTGGAGGTTAAGGATATGGAGGTTCCTGCTGATGGGAAGAAATGGGAGTTGCCCCTTGTGGTGGGTAAGAATACTAAGGCATTGGGTAAAAAGGTTGGAGGGTTGAAGCCTTCAAGCAAGGCTATTGAGGCTTCTTCAAACGTTGACCCGGGGGAAACATATATGCCTGACTGGAAGGTTATTGTCTCTGATAGCTTCAAATCCCCGACTGTTTGTGAAGATGTTCTTAACCACTTCGCCCATCCAGCTATTCATGCTTCTTCCTCCTCCATGGATGATGATCAAATGATTGTTAAAATGATCAAGACTTCCTATAACCTCTGTGCCTTGCTTCCTGAAGGCATTTCCCATTTTCAAAACGAATGCAAGAGTACGAGGCCTTCACTAAGAAAAGAGAGGCCATGAAGGTTAACATGGCTTCCTTGAAGAAGGAAACTGAGGGGTTTGCCGAAAAAGAGAAGGCTTGGCAGATGAACGTTCATGAGCTTACTCAGAGGCATGAAGTTGAGGCATGAAGCTTCTTTGAAGGAGAAGGAAGAGTTGGAGGCCTCATTAGCTCAATTGGCCAAAGAAAACAATTGGCTTATTGAACATGCCTTTTAATAAGTTGTTACTTATCTTCTTCACTCGTCCGAGTTTAACAAGGCTCTAGGTGATGTCTATTCAAAACTTCTCATTCATGGAAGACATCAGGGTTGCATTGCTGGATATGATACCTGTGTAGCTGGGACTCCAAAAGATAAGTCTTCTTTCTTTCAACCCAGAGCATTCGAGGTTTTTAAGGATACCGTCGTGAATATGGAATGCTTGACCTACCCTTATGTGGGTGAGGTCTCCGAATGCTATTGAAAACCTCTTTCCATCTTGCATGGGTTGAAACCCCGAGCCCTCAATGAAGCTGTTTGCAATGAAGTGCTCAAATCCCTCTCCAAGAAACGTCCTTGCTCTGGAGATAGTGAGGAAACTTGTTCTGAAGCTGGAGATGGTTCAAAGGGTTCAAGCCTTGAAGTGTAACACCCTGTGTTTCAAAAGTCAAAGTCAAAGTCAAGATTGAAGTCAAAGGAAGAAAAGATTGCTAATTGCGATCTGTCACTCCTTGCTCAACTCCTGTTTTGACTTCTTTGACTTATAGAGAATCTATTTATTATATCGCATTAGTTGTATTATGTGGAGTACTTGTAAATAATCAAGATTTAATCGATAATTATCGCGTGTATTATCGCTTTATCGCTTATCGCATCGCAATCGCATTCGCAACCCGAATTATGCATTCTGGATATTGTTTTATGTGTGTGTGCTACTTATGTGTTACTTGTGCATGTTTATTTATGTTATGTGTTGTTAATCAAAACACAATCACAACTCTATCGCACTCGAATCGCAAACGCTAAACGCAAGTTATTTATAGTGATTGTAAGTTAGATATAGTAGTAGGGATTAATTATCTAATGGATACTTCTATCGCATCGCAAACTCGCTTAAACGCATCGCAAAACCCAACGCAATAAACGAAACGTCGCAACTCAACACGTCGGAGCCACTCGATCGAGTGACCGCTCGATCGGATGGCCAACCGATCGGATTGCCACCCAATCGGACAGTCATCCGATCGGTGACCCACTCGACCTAGTGCACTTTCCTTTTTGGGAAACCCTATAAATACCCTCACTTGTCACATCACTTGATGTAACAGCTCTCCACTCAACCCAGCCGCACTCAGACCTCCTTTCCCTCAATTTCTCGCAATTCTTGTAAGTTTTCAACCTAAATCTTGACCTTCTATGATCTACACGCACTTCTTCATCATTCTCTCTTTTGAATCTTAACTTTTAACCGTGAAATCAGTAGATTTGAGGTGTTCTAGGGTGATGTCATTATGGAGTTCTTATGAACTTCATGTTTTGGCTTCAATCCACTAAGAACAACATAGATCTGTACGATTTCCACAATAATAAACAAAGATCTTGCATAGATATGAACATATTAAAGGTTAAAAGGATTGAAAGATGGATTTCTAACTTTCTTTCAACTCTTTTACACTCAATGCACTCTAAACCGATAGAATCGGAGCTTGTTCTGATCTTCTACTATTTCTTAGTGATGCATTGGTTCAAGATCTGAATTCTATCTAAGAGACAACCGATTTCGGGTTAAACATGAACCACCGTCTCGAACAGTCAACTGACAGGACTAAGGTGATTCCTATCCGATCGGATTACTTGAGTCTTGACGAGAGTTCTGTTGTTTGGCACGTTATCAAATCGTCTCGAATCAAAACTGCAAACTATCAAAACAACCAAGTGTCAAGATGATCAGGTCATGGACGGATTACCGTCTGATCGGACAGCCATCCGATCTGCTCGTACCTTGGTCCCACACTTAAACTCTTGTTGCACCTTTGGAGATCTGAACGTCGAACGGATTGCCGCCCGGTCGGATTGCCATCCGATCGAGCGACCATCTGACCATGTGATGTCTGGGACTTCAACACTTAAACAATTTTCAACATGTTCAATGCATTTTCAGTTCTAACGGATTGCCACCCGATCGGTAGACTATCCGATCGAGTGACAACACTGCTATGAACTTGTTCTCTTGGAAATACCTCGCTGAACGGATCGTCATCTGATCGAACCGCCATTCGATCGATCGACCTGAAAGGTAGAGATACTTCTCTATTTTCAAAATTCTACAACGAAAACTTCAAAAGACAAACCATCATACACAAACACATCTTCACCAAATGAGGTGTCAATCCAATCGAATGGCCATCCGATCGGATTGCCATCCAATCGGATTACCATCCGACACTATCACTCCTGCACCGTTTTACACTCCGCTTATCGTTTATGCTATCGTTAACTGTTCAGGCTAATCTCTCAGCGCTCCCTTCAATCCAAGATAGTGTTTACTTGTTAAGCACAATCTGTGAGTATACTCGATCCCTTTTTGCTTTATGCACTTTTGGGTGTTCATACGTTACTTATTCTAAATCACAATCGACACACAACGCAAACACTATTTATAAGCTAACCGTTATTGCATGCTACGTGTTATTCGATGAATGCTTGTATGTTATGTTAACACAGTGATTGTTGCTTGACACCTTAGCAACGATAGTACTATAGTTTGGACTCAGCACCTGTCATGGACACGGGTTGTTAAGGGCTTTACTTCACGTATCCCAGTGGGTATATGCGTTGCGCATTCTATAACTCGCAGTCACGTCTGTGCATATTTCTCTGTCGATAACCTACTTGCCTTCACTTTATACATGTTACATGATGGTTATGCTTAAACGATTTCAAACTCTATTATATCTACCAAACTTGTATGCTTACCTTTACACTATGTGTATTGACCTTTACTTTAACGTATGTGGCAGGTGTTTAGGATGCTCTTTGCTAGGATGCTCGCTTTGGTGAATCAAGTTAGGGGTCTAGTTATGTCACGCTTAAATCTGAGTGGTCGAGACAGTATTTGTTTTTGAGACAATTATTTGTAATAACTGTTTTATTTGGATATGTTGTGGTATGGGACATGACGTTTTAATATTTGGTAATTAATAGTTGTTATGGATATTCATGGACAATTTGTTTAACTCAGTGTCATGCCCCGATGTTTCTGCCATCGGTTGGGGTGTGACAGATTGGTATCATAGCCATAACTATAGGGAATTAGGCAAGACTCGACCTAGTCCGAGTCGATGTCTTAGAAACGACCTAGTCTATTGTTAAGTACCAACAGACCGACTTGTGCATGCCCTGTAGGGGTTATGTACGAGCTTACTCGCTATATCTCGCTATTCTCGCTGAACGCTACACAATCACTGCACTTTAATTTTCGAAAATGAACGAGTGATTAGGTGTGAAAACCGCAAACTCTCGACTAAATTGCTTGTTCGACTCGCATTATTTATTTATAAACAGGAGGATTGCATTGGATCAGGAGTGAAATTCATACTTTAACGCACAATTCCTTCTCTATTTTATCAAAAACAGGAATAAGTTGTTAAGTCAGGGTGAAACCCGAACCTTGATGACTCGTTCCGTGCTCTATTTTTGGTTTTACAAAACTCTCACCAAAGTCTCGACCTACTCCAACGACTTGAAGTCACACCGTAACTAGAAGGATGCATGCCATTCGCCCGAAATCGAGGCGAGAGTACAGTCCCGAAGGCCAAAGTTTGTACCGAAAGTCCTTGTGAATAGTTGGATCACTTTGGGTAGTCGATGTCTATTCAACCTTAGACAATCTATTTTTGATTTCAATCCCGCCATCGCTGATTTTATGTGTTTCGATTCTGAGCCCGCAACTGCTGACTCTGATATTTGACGCTTTTATGTGAATTTTATGTGTTTTATGTGGCTTTATCTGTTTATATGTTTTGATTTTTGGTAATTTATTCACTTTTAATCCTCGCTTTGATCGATACACACAACTCGCACTGCACATCTATCTCAACACGCTAACAAATCGTCACTACTTATGGATGAACGCATGCTATGTTACTCGTCGTGTACTCGCTAATCGCAATCGCTACTCTCGAACGCGCGAACTTTGAATGATAGGTTTCTGTATTCTGACTGCTTCTATATGCTTCTATGTGCCCTATGTGCCTTAAGTGTGTATGTGTTCTGTGATTATATGTTTATGTGCCTATGTGTTTATATAGTTACTAGTGTTCCTAAGCTTTAGTAGTGTTAAGTAAGTGTGAGGTGAGATTCGATTGTATTGTGTTTGAGTCCTGTGGCGATGTCTGTTGCAGACAATGTCGTCATCAGGATCCCTTCACTCTCGAACTGCTCACCGAAACCAGAAAGACAAACGCCTTGCTGCACTCATCGCTAAGCGGATAGCGAAAGTCATCCCTCAGATCGTTAGCGACCCACACGACAATACCATCAAGTCTTCTGAAGAGTCCAGGACTGATTCGCGAAAGCCTGTTTTTAGCTTCAAGCAGTTCAAAGCCTGTGGCCCGAAAGAATTTACTGGCGAAGATGGGCCTACAGCCCTGTTTCAATGGTTTGATTCAATCGAGGTCACCCTGCACCAGAGTGGCTGTCCTGATGATCTCCACACTCTGAATGCCACCGACGTCTTCCAGTCCTGCACTTTAGACTGGTGGACGACCGAGAGAAACAAACGCAAAAATGATGCAGCTTACGGTTTGATGTGGGATGAGTTGAAGAACATCATGTTGGAAGAGTTATGCCCTTCCCACGAGCGCCAAAAGTTGGCGGACGAATTCTGGCATATCAAGCAGAAGGATGGTGACAACACTGCTTTAACTGCTCGCTTCAAGTAGCTCAGCATAATCAGTCCGGACCAAGTTAAGACTCCCGAGATCACCATCAAAAAGTACATCCGTGCTCTGCCGAATTGTGTGGCTGATTTCGTTCAAGCTGCCAAGACGACGACGATTGAAGAAAACTATCTGCTCACCGCTGAGATCAATGATAAGCGAGTCAAGGCTGGTGTCTAGGACAAAGCCTCGAAGAATCTGCATCAAGCTACCACCACTGCAACTGCTGAAACCGCCGCCACTCCTCAGTCTTCAAAGTCCTCTCGTCGCAAGAGGAAGAACAACAACAACTCCAGCAACAAGAACTGTGCTGTCACCACTGCTGCCCCCGCTTCAAGCTATTCTAGCCCAATCGCAGCCTCAACACCGCAAAGTAGTGGCCCCGGTTACCAACGCACCGCTGGCAAAGCATGCGTATACTGGTCCTCACCCGGCATGCCCTACTTGTACTTATCACCACCCAGTGGGAATCGCCTGCAGATACTGTGTGCATTGCAACATGTACGACCACTTCACCGCCAACTGCCGTACAGGTCCTCGACAAACTCCAGCTCCTGCTCAACAAGCTCTACTTCATCCTCCTCAAGGCCAGCAAGCGGCTCATGCACCCGCGATCAATGCTAGTGTTTGCTTTGCATGTGGTGATCCTAACCACTTCGCAAACATGTGCCCGAATCGAGTTGTGAAGCAAGAGCCACAACAGCAGCAGCCCTAGCAACAGCAACAACAGCAGCCTCAGTAGCAACAGCAACAAGCAGCTCGCGCCCGAACCTTCAACATCAATGTGCGCCAGGCTCAGGCTGATAACAACGTGGTCAATGGTACGTTCCTAGTGAATGGTATTTATGCTTCGTGTTTATTTGATACTGGAGCCGATAACTGTTTCGTGTCGTTTGAATTCGAAAAACTCCTTAATCGTAAGTGCGCCCATCTCCCCTCGACGTTCGATGTTGAAGTTGCCACCAGAAGAACCGTCGCTTTCAATTCTGTTCTTCGTGATTGTACTCTCGAACTCAACAATCACATCTTTCCTATCGACCTTATCCCGATGCAGCTCGGTAGTTTTGACGTCATAGTAGGCATGGGCTTTCTTCACGAAAACCATGCTGAAGTTGTTTGCTTCGATAAGATGATTCGATTCTCGCTCGCTAATGGTGATCAATTGTGTGTTTACGGTGAAGTCCCGTCAAAGAAACTTCAACTCATGTCGTGTGTCCAGGCTAGCAAGTATCTCTGCAAGGAATACCAAGCTTTCTTGGCACACATTGTAGTGGCGGAGAAAAAGGACGTTAAAGAGGTAGACCAGGTCCTCGTTGTTCGTGAATTTCCCAATGTATTCCCTGATGATCTTCCAGGATTACCGCCAAGTCGTGATATCGCCTTTCGTATCGACCTCATTCCTGGAGCCAATCTTGTTGCTAAAGCCCCTTATCAACTCGCTCCGTCCGAAAAGCGCGAACTCTCGAGTCAGCTCCAGGTATTGGTTGATAAAGGCTTCATTAGCCCTAGCACCTCTCCTTGCAGTCCTTTTCGTCAAAAAGAAGGATTGGTCGTTCCGGATCTGCATCGATTATAAGGAGTTGAATAAGTTGGCAATCAAGAATCGCTATCCCCTGCCTCGAATCGATGATTTGTTTGAAAAGTTACAATGTGCTACATGTTTCTCGAAGATCGATCTACGCTCAGGCTATCACAAACTACACATTCAAGAGGAGGATATACCCAAAACCGCTTTTCGCACTCGATACGGCCACTATGAGTTCGTTGTTATACCTTTTGGTTTAACCAACGCACCTGCGGTTTTCATGGATCTGATGAATCGCATGTGTAAACCATTTCTCGACCGATTCGTCATCATGTTCATCGATGATATCCTGATCTATTCCAAGTCCAAAACCGAACACGCGCAACATCTACGTTTGGTTCTCAAGCTACTCCAGGGGAACCAACTCTATGCCAAGTTCTCCAAGTGTGAATTTTGGCTGGAGCAGGTTCAATTCCTCGGCCATATTGTCAATAATCAAGGTATTCACATCATCCCCGCGAAGATCGAAGCTGTTAAGAGTTGGGTTACACCTAAGAACCCGTCTGAAGTCCGTTCTTTTCTCAGACTAGTGGGCTATTATCACCGATTTATCGAAGGATTCTCTAAAATCACCGTGCCGCTTACCTCTCTTACGCATAAAGACAAGCCTTTTGTTTGGGGAACCCAACAAGAGACTGCCTTTCAAACCCTCAAGCATATGCTTTGCAATGCTCTCGTCCTCACTTTACCTGACGGAAGCGACGACTTTATTGTCTATTGCGATGCCTCGAACCTTGGTCTAGGTTGTGTCCTCATGGAACGAGACAAGTTTATCGCTTACGCATCTCATTAGCTCAAGATCCACGAGAAGAACTACACAACCCACGATCTCGAGCTAGGCGCGGTTGTTTTTGCATTAAAGATTTGGCGACACTACCTTTATGGCACCAAGTGTACGATCTTCACAGATCATAGGAGCCTACAACACATCTTCAGCCAGAAGGAACTTAATAAGCGCCAACGCCGATGGGTTGAACTTCTCAATGATTACGACTGTGAGATTCGTTATCATCCTGGCAAAGCAAATGTTGTTGCCGATGCTCTAAGCCGACGAAGCTATTTGCATAGCGCTCGAAATGTTCAAGCCCATCATCATCTAGAAACCCTCATCCGCGTAGACCAACATTCTTGCTTTACCGAATGCACTCTGAAGAAGGAAAGGATTCTCAACGATGGAGCCCAGCTAGTGAATAAATCGAATGGGTTATTCCATTATCTAGACCGAATCTGGATCCCTAAGCGGACCGATTTACAACAGATTTTGATGGACGAAGCCCACAAGTCTCGATATTCTATTCATCCCGGTGCCGACAAAATTTACCTGGACCTTCGCTACAAGTACTGGTGGTCGGGCATGAAGAAAGATATCGCTATCTATGTTTCAAAGTGCCTGACTTGCTCGAAAGTCAAGGCAGAACATCAAAGACCCTCTTGCTTACTCGTTAAACCCGAGATCCCTATGTGGAAATGGGAGAGTATAGCTATGGACTTCATAACGAAACTTCCGTGCACGCCATCAGGTCACAAAAACATCTGGGTAGTCGTCAACCTTTTGACTAAATCTGCTCATTTTCTGCCAATACGAGAAGACTACAAGGTAGAAAAATTAGCCCGAATCTACACCAAAGAGGTCATTTGTCAACATGGGATGCCTCGCGACATCATCTCTGACCGCGATGCTCGGTTTACCTCACGTCCGTGGGAAACGTTTCAATCGCTCTCGGTACAACGCTTAATCTAAGTACTGATTTCCATCCCCAAACCGACGGTCAGACTGAAAGAACGATTCGTACCCTTGAAGACATGCTCCGTTAGTGTGTCATAGATTTCGGTGGTAATTGGGACGCATACTTACCTTTAGTAAAATTCACGTACAATAACAATTATCACTCCAGCATTCAAATGGCACCATTTGAGGCATTATACGGAAGAAGATGTCGATCGCCTATTATATGGCACGAGATCAGAGATTCGCAAATAACCGGTCCTGAGCTATTGCAAGAAACGAATGACAGAATCCTCCAAATTCGAGACAACCTGCTGAAAGCTCGGAATCGTCAGAAAAGTTACGCCGATAGACGACGCAAGCCCTTTGAATTTGACGTTGGCGACCATGTACTCCTAAAGGTATCACCTTGGAAGGGTGTGGTCAGATTCGGCAAGAAAGGGAAACTCGCGCCTCAATATGTTGGATCCTTTAAGATTATAGAAAGGGTCGGCAAAGTGGCCTACAAACTTGAACTACCGGAGGAATTTAGCAACGTCCACCCGACTTTCCACGTTTCGAACCTCAGAAAGTGTCTAGCTGAGCATGATTTACACGTTCCACTCGAGGATCTACAAGTGGACGAAACATAACACTTCGTGGAGAAGCCTGTCGAGATCATGGACCGACAAACCAAGCAGCTCAGGCGCTCACGCATTCCCATTGTGAAGGTCCGCTGGGAAGGCAAACGAGGTGCAGAGTTCACTTGGGAGCTCGAAAGCGACATGAAGGCGAAGTACCCGCAGTTGTTTGTTATAGCTTCGGCCTAATTTCGGGACGAAATTCCCTTAAGAGGGGGAGGCTGTAACACCACGTGTTTCAAAAGTCAAAGTCAAAGTCAAGATTGAAGTCAAAGGAAGAAAAGATTGCTAATTGCGATCTGTCACTCCTTGCTCAACTCCTGTTTTGACTTCTTTGACTTATAGAGAATCTATTTATTTTATCACATTAGTTGTTATGTGGAGTACTTGTTAATAATCGAGACTTAATCGATAATTATCGCGTGTATTATCGCTTTATCGCTTATCGCATCCCAATCGCATTCGCAACCCGAATTATGCGTTATGGATATTGTTTTACGTGTGTGTGTGCTACTTATGTGTTACTTGTGCACGTTTATTTATGTTATGTGTTGTTAATCAAAACGCAATCGCGACTCTATCTCACTCGAATTGCAAACGCTAAACGCAAGTTATTTATAGTGATTGTATGTTAGATATAGTAGTTGGGATTAATTATCTAATGGATACTTCTATCGCATCGCAAACTCGCTTAAACGCATCGCAAAACCCAACGCAATAAACGAAACGTCGCAACTCAACACGTCGGAGCCACTCGATCGAGTGACCGCTCGATCGGATGGCCAACCGATCGGATTGCCACCCAATCGGACAGTCATCCGATCGGTGACCCACTCGACCTAGTGCACTTTCCTTTTTGGGAAACCCTATAAATACCCTCACTTGTCACATCACTTGATGTAACAGCTCTCCACTCAACCCAGCCGCACTCAGACCTCCTTTCCCTCAATTTCTCGCAATTCTTGTAAGTTTTCAACCTAAATCTTGACCTTCTATGATCTACACGCACTTCTTCATCATTCTCTCTTTTGAATCTTAACTTTTAACCGTGAAATCAGTAGATTTGAGGTGTTCTAGGGTGATGTCATTATGGAGTTCTTATGAACTTCATGTTTTGGCTTCAATCCACTAAGAACAACATAGATCTGTACGATTTCCACAATAATAAACAAAGATCTTGCATAGATATGAACATATTCAAGGTTAAAAGGATTGAAAGATGGATTTCTAACTTTCTTTCAACTCTTTTACACTCAATGCACTCTAAACCGATAGAATCGGAGCTTGTTCTGATCTTCTACTATTTCTTAGTGATGCATTGGTTCAAGATCTGAATTCTATCTAAGAGACAACCGATTTCGGGTTAAACATGAACCACCGTCTCGAACAGTCAACTGACAGGACTAAGGTGATTCCTATCCGATCGGATTACTTGAGTCTTGACGAGAGTTCTGTTGTTTGGCACGTTATCAAATCGTCTCGAATCAAAACTGCAAACTATCAAAACAACCAAGTGTCAAGATGATCAGGTCATGGACGGATTACCGTCTGATCGGACAGCCATCCGATCTGCTCGTACCTTGGTCCCACACTTAAACTCTTGTTGCACCTTTGGAGATCTGAACGTCGAACGGATTGCCGCCCGGTCGGATTGCCATCCGATCGAGCGACCATCTGACCATGTGATGTCTGGGACTTCAACACTTAAACAATTTTCAACATGTTCAATGCATTTTCAGTTCTAACGGATTGCCACCCGATCGGTAGACTATCCGATCGAGTGACAACACTGCTATGAACTTGTTCTCTTGGAAATACCTCGCCGAACGGATCGTCATCTGATCGAACCGCCATTCGATCGATCGACCTGAAAGGTAGAGATACTTCTCTATTTTCAAAATTCTACAACGAAAACTTCAAAAGACAAACCATCATACACAAACACATCTTCACCAAATGAGGTGTCAATCCAATCGAATGGCCATCCGATCGGATTGCCATCCAATCGGATTACCATCCGACACTATCACTCCTGCACCGTTTTACACTCCGCTTATCGTTTATGCTATCGTTAACTGTTCAGGCTAATCTCTCAGCGCTCCCTTCAATCCAAGATAGTGTTTACTTGTTAAGCACAATCTGTGAGTATACTCGATCCCTTTTTGCTTTATGCACTTTTGGGTGTTCATACGTTACTTATTCTAAATCACAATCGACACACAACGCAAACACTATTTATAAGCTAACCGTTATTGCATGCTACGTGTTATTCGATGAATGCTTGTATGTTATGTTAACACAGTGATTGTTGCTTGACACCTTAGCAACGATAGTACTATAGTTTGGACTCAGCACCTGTCATGGACACGGGTTGTTAAGGGCTTTACTTCACGTATCCCAGTGGGTATATGCGTTGCGCATTCTATAACTCGCAGTCACGTCTGTGCATATTTCTCTGTCGATAACCTACTTGCCTTCACTTTATACATGTTACATGATGGTTATGCTTAAACGATTTCAAACTCTATTATATCTACCAAACTTGTATGCTTACCTTTACACTATGTGTATTGACCTTTACTTTAACGTATGTGGCAGGTGTTTAGGATGCTCTTTGCTAGGATGCTCGCTTTGGTGAATCAAGTTAGGGGTCTAGTTATGTCACGCTTAAATCTGAGTGGTCGAGACAGTATTTGTTTTTGAGACAATTATTTGTAATAACTGTTTTATTTGGATATGTTGTGGTATGGGACATGACGTTTTAATATTTGGTAATTAATAGTTGTTATGGATATTCATGGACAATTTGTTTAACTCAGTGTCATGCCCCGATGTTTCTGCCATCGGTTGGGGTGTGACAGATTGGTATCATAGCCATAACTATAGGGAATTAGGCAAGACTCGACCTAGTCCGAGTCGATGTCTTAGAAACGACCTAGTCTATTGTTAAGTACCAACAGACCGACTTGTGCATGCCCTGTAGGGGTTATGTACGAGCTTACTCGCTATATCTCGCTATTCTCGCTGAACGCTACACAATCACTGCACTTTAATTTTCGAAAATGAACGAGTGATTAGGTGTGAAAACCGCAAACTCTCGACTAAATTGCTTGTTCGACTCGCATTATTTATTTATAAACAGGAGGATTGCATTGGATCAGGAGTGAAATTCATACTTTAACGCACAATTCCTTCTCTATTTTATCAAAAACAGGAATAAGTTGTTAAGTCAGGGTGAAACCCGAACCTTGATGACTCGTTCCGTGCTCTATTTTTGGTTTTACAAAACTCTCACCAAAGTCTCGACCTACTCCAACGACTTGAAGTCACACCGTAACTAGAAGGATGCATGCCATTCGCCCGAAATCGAGGCGAGAGCACAGTCCCGAAGGCCAAAGTTTGTACCGAAAGTCCTTGTGAATAGTTGGATCACTTTGGGTAGTCGATGTCTATTCAACCTTAGACAATCTATTTTTGATTTCAATCCCGCCATCGCTGATTTTATGTGTTTCGATTCTGAGCCCGCAACTGCTGACTCTGATATTTGACGCTTTTATGTGAATTTTATGTGTTTTATGTGGCTTTATCTGTTTATATGTTTTGATTTTTGGTAATTTATTCACTTTTAATCCTCGCTTTGATCGATACACACAACTCGCACTGCACATCTATCTCAACACGCTAACAAATCGTCACTACTTATGGATGAACGCATGCTATGTTACTCGTCGTGTACTCGCTAATCGCAATCGCTACTCTCGAACGCGCGAACTTTGAATGATAGGTTTCTGTATTCTGACTGCTTCTATATGCTTCTATGTGCCCTATGTGCCTTAAGTGTGTATGTGTTCTGTGATTATATGTTTATGTGCCTATGTGTTTATATAGTTACTAGTGTTCCTAAGCTTTAGTAGTGTTAAGTAAGTGTGAGGTGAGATTCGATTGTATTGTGTTTGAGTCCTGTGGCGATGTCTGTTGCAGACAATGTCGTCATCAGGATCCCTTCACTCTCGAACTGCTCACCGAAACCAGAAAGACAAACGCCTTGCTGCACTCATCGCTAAGCGGATAGCGAAAGTCATCCCTCAGATCGTTAGCGACCCACACGACAATACCATCAAGTCTTCTGAAGAGTCCAGGACTGATTCGCGAAAGCCTGTTTTTAGCTTCAAGCAGTTCAAAGCCTGTGGCCCGAAAGAATTTACTGGCGAAGATGGGCCTACAGCCCTGTTTCAATGGTTTGATTCAATCGAGGTCACCCTGCACCAGAGTGGCTGTCCTGATGATCTCCACACTCTGAATGCCACCGACGTCTTCCAGTCCTGCACTTTAGACTGGTGGACGACCGAGAGAAACAAACGCAAAAATGATGCAGCTTACGGTTTGATGTGGGATGAGTTGAAGAACATCATGTTGGAAGAGTTATGCCCTTCCCACGAGCGCCAAAAGTTGGCGGACGAATTCTGGCATATCAAGCAGAAGGATGGTGACAACACTGCTTTAACTGCTCGCTTCAAGTAGCTCAGCATAATCAGTCCGGACCAAGTTAAGACTCCCGAGATCACCATCAAAAAGTACATCCGTGCTCTGCCGAATTGTGTGGCTGATTTCGTTCAAGCTGCCAAGACGACGACGATTGAAGAAAACTATCTGCTCACCGCTGAGATCAATGATAAGCGAGTCAAGGCTGGTGTCTAGGACAAAGCCTCGAAGAATCTGCATCAAGCTACCACCACTGCAACTGCTGAAACCGCCGCCACTCCTCAGTCTTCAAAGTCCTCTCGTCGCAAGAGGAAGAACAACAACAACTCCAGCAACAAGAACTGTGCTGTCACCACTGCTGCCCCCGCTTCAAGCTATTCTAGCCCAATCGCAGCCTCAACACCGCAAAGTAGTGGCCCCGGTTACCAACGCACCGCTGGCAAAGCATGCGTATACTGGTCCTCACCCGGCATGCCCTACTTGTACTTATCACCACCCAGTGGGAATCGCCTGCAGATACTGTGTGCATTGCAACATGTACGACCACTTCACCGCCAACTGCCGTACAGGTCCTCGACAAACTCCAGCTCCTGCTCAACAAGCTCTACTTCATCCTCCTCAAGGCCAGCAAGCGGCTCATGCACCCGCGATCAATGCTAGTGTTTGCTTTGCATGTGGTGATCCTAACCACTTCGCAAACATGTGCCCGAATCGAGTTGTGAAGCAAGAGCCACAACAGCAGCAGCCCTAGCAACAGCAACAACAGCAGCCTCAGTAGCAACAGCAACAAGCAGCTCGCGCCCGAACCTTCAACATCAATGTGCGCCAGGCTCAGGCTGATAACAACGTGGTCAATGGTACGTTCCTAGTGAATGGTATTTATGCTTCGTGTTTATTTGATACTGGAGCCGATAACTGTTTCGTGTCGTTTGAATTCGAAAAACTCCTTAATCGTAAGTGCGCCCATCTCCCCTCGACGTTCGATGTTGAAGTTGCCACCAGAAGAACCGTCGCTTTCAATTCTGTTCTTCGTGATTGTACTCTCGAACTCAACAATCACATCTTTCCTATCGACCTTATCCCGATGCAGCTCGGTAGTTTTGACGTCATAGTAGGCATGGGCTTTCTTCACGAAAACCATGCTGAAGTTGTTTGCTTCGATAAGATGATTCGATTCTCGCTCGCTAATGGTGATCAATTGTGTGTTTACGGTGAAGTCCCGTCAAAGAAACTTCAACTCATGTCGTGTGTCCAGGCTAGCAAGTATCTCTGCAAGGAATACCAAGCTTTCTTGGCACACATTGTAGTGGCGGAGAAAAAGGACGTTAAAGAGGTAGACCAGGTCCTCGTTGTTCGTGAATTTCCCAATGTATTCCCTGATGATCTTCCAGGATTACCGCCAAGTCGTGATATCGCCTTTCGTATCGACCTCATTCCTGGAGCCAATCTTGTTGCTAAAGCCCCTTATCAACTCGCTCCGTCCGAAAAGCGCGAACTCTCGAGTCAGCTCCAGGTATTGGTTGATAAAGGCTTCATTAGCCCTAGCACCTCTCCTTGCAGTCCTTTTCGTCAAAAAGAAGGATTGGTCGTTCCGGATCTGCATCGATTATAAGGAGTTGAATAAGTTGGCAATCAAGAATCGCTATCCCCTGCCTCGAATCGATGATTTGTTTGAAAAGTTACAATGTGCTACATGTTTCTCGAAGATCGATCTACGCTCAGGCTATCACAAACTACACATTCAAGAGGAGGATATACCCAAAACCGCTTTTCGCACTCGATACGGCCACTATGAGTTCGTTGTTATACCTTTTGGTTTAACCAACGCACCTGCGGTTTTCATGGATCTGATGAATCGCATGTGTAAACCATTTCTCGACCGATTCGTCATCATGTTCATCGATGATATCCTGATCTATTCCAAGTCCAAAACCGAACACGCGCAACATCTACGTTTGGTTCTCAAGCTACTCCAGGGGAACCAACTCTATGCCAAGTTCTCCAAGTGTGAATTTTGGCTGGAGCAGGTTCAATTCCTCGGCCATATTGTCAATAATCAAGGTATTCACATCATCCCCGCGAAGATCGAAGCTGTTAAGAGTTGGGTTACACCTAAGAACCCGTCTGAAGTCCGTTCTTTTCTCAGACTAGTGGGCTATTATCACCGATTTATCGAAGGATTCTCTAAAATCACCGTGCCGCTTACCTCTCTTACGCATAAAGACAAGCCTTTTGTTTGGGGAACCCAACAAGAGACTGCCTTTCAAACCCTCAAGCATATGCTTTGCAATGCTCTCGTCCTCACTTTACCTGACGGAAGCGACGACTTTATTGTCTATTGCGATGCCTCGAACCTTGGTCTAGGTTGTGTCCTCATGGAACGAGACAAGTTTATCGCTTACGCATCTCATTAGCTCAAGATCCACGAGAAGAACTACACAACCCACGATCTCGAGCTAGGCGCGGTTGTTTTTGCATTAAAGATTTGGCGACACTACCTTTATGGCACCAAGTGTATGATCTTCACAGATCATAGGAGCCTACAACACATCTTCAGCCAGAAGGAACTTAATAAGCGCCAACGCCGATGGGTTGAACTTCTCAATGATTACGACTGTGAGATTCGTTATCATCCTGGCAAAGCAAATGTTGTTGCCGATGCTCTAAGCCGACGAAGCTATTTGCATAGCGCTCGAAATGTTCAAGCCCATCATCATCTAGAAACCCTCATCCGCGTAGACCAACATTCTTGCTTTACCGAATGCACTCTGAAGAAGGAAAGGATTCTCAACGATGGAGCCCAGCTAGTGAATAAATCGAATGGGTTATTCCATTATCTAGACCGAATCTGGATCCCTAAGCGGACCGATTTACAACAGATTTTGATGGACGAAGCCCACAAGTCTCGATATTCTATTCATCCCGGTGCCGACAAAATTTACCTGGACCTTCGCTACAAGTACTGGTGGTCGGGCATGAAGAAAGATATCGCTATCTATGTTTCAAAGTGCCTGACTTGCTCGAAAGTCAAGGCAGAACATCAAAGACCCTCTTGCTTACTCGTTAAACCCGAGATCCCTATGTGGAAATGGGAGAGTATAGCTATGGACTTCATAACGAAACTTCCGTGCACGCCATCAGGTCACAAAAACATCTGGGTAGTCGTCAACCTTTTGACTAAATCTGCTCATTTTCTGCCAATACGAGAAGACTACAAGGTAGAAAAATTAGCCCGAATCTACACCAAAGAGGTCATTTGTCAACATGGGATGCCTCGCGACATCATCTCTGACCGCGATGCTCGGTTTACCTCACGTCCGTGGGAAACGTTTCAATCGCTCTCGGTACAACGCTTAATCTAAGTACTGATTTCCATCCCCAAACCGACGGTCAGACTGAAAGAACGATTCGTACCCTTGAAGACATGCTCCGTTAGTGTGTCATAGATTTCGGTGGTAATTGGGACGCATACTTACCTTTAGTAAAATTCTCGTACAATAACAATTATCACTCCAGCATTCAAATGGCACCATTTGAGGCATTATACGGAAGAAGATGTCGATCGCCTATTATATGGCACGAGATCAGAGATTCGCAAATAACCGGTCCTGAGCTATTGCAAGAAACGAATGACAGAATCCTCCAAATTCGAGACAACCTGCTGAAAGCTCGGAATCGTCAGAAAAGTTACGCCGATAGACGACGCAAGCCCTTTGAATTTGACGTTGGCGACCATGTACTCCTAAAGGTATCACCTTGGAAGGGTGTGGTCAGATTCGGCAAGAAAGGGAAACTCGCGCCTCAATATGTTGGATCCTTTAAGATTATAGAAAGGGTCGGCAAAGTGGCCTACAAACTTGAACTACCGGAGGAATTTAGCAACGTCCACCCGACTTTCCACGTTTCGAACCTCAGAAAGTGTCTAGCTGAGCATGATTTACACGTTCCACTCGAGGATCTACAAGTGGACGAAACATAACACTTCGTGGAGAAGCCTGTCGAGATCATGGACCGACAAACCAAGCAGCTCAGGCGCTCACGCATTCCCATTGTGAAGGTCCGCTGGGAAGGCAAACGAGGTGCAGAGTTCACTTGGGAGCTCGAAAGCGACATGAAGGCGAAGTACCCGCAGTTGTTTGTTATAGCTTCGGCCTAATTTCGGGACGAAATTCCCTTAAGAGGGGGAGGCTGTAACACCACGTGTTTCAAAAGTCAAAGTCAAAGTCAAGATTGAAGTCAAAGGAAGAAAAGATTGCTAATTGCGATCTGTCACTCCTTGCTCAACTCCTGTTTTGACTTCTTTGACTTATAGAGAATCTATTTATTTTATCACATTAGTTGTTATGTGGAGTACTTGTTAATAATCGAGACTTAATCGATAATTATCGCGTGTATTATCGCTTTATCGCTTATCGCATCCCAATCGCATTCGCAACCCGAATTATGCGTTATGGATATTGTTTTACGTGTGTGTGTGCTACTTATGTGTTACTTGTGCACGTTTATTTATGTTATGTGTTGTTAATCAAAACGCAATCGCGACTCTATCTCACTCGAATTGCAAACGCTAAACGCAAGTTATTTATAGTGATTGTATGTTAGATATAGTAGTTGGGATTATTAGCTAATGGATACTTCTATCGCATTGCAAACTCGCTTAAACACATCGCAAAACCCAACGCATGAAATGAAACGTCGCAACTCAACATGTCAGAGCCACTCGATCGAGTAACCTCTCGATCGGATGGCCAACCCATCGGATTGCCACCCGATCGGACAGTCATCCGATCGGTGACCCACTCGACCTAGTGCACTTTCCTTTTTGGGAAACCCTATAAATACCCTCACTTGTCACATCACTTGATGTGACAGCTCTCCACTCGACCCAGCCGCACTCAGACGTCCTTTCCCTCGATTTCTCTCAATTCTTGTAAGTTTTCAACCTAAATCTTGTACTTCTATGATCTACACGCACTTCTTCATCATTCTCTCCTTTGAATCTTAACTTTTAACCGTGAAATCAGTAGATTTGAGGTGTTCTAGGGTGATGTCATCATGGAGTTCTTATGAACTTCTTGTTTTGGCTTCAATCCACCAAGAAAAACTTAGATCTGGACGATTTCCACATGAATAAACAAAGATCTTGCATAGATCTGAACATATTCATGGTGAAAAGGATTAAAAGATGGATTTCTAACTTTCTTTCAACTCTTTTACACTTAATGCACTCTAAACCGATAGAATCGGAGCATGTTCTGATCTTCTACTCTTTCTTAGTGATGCGTTGGTTCAAGATCTGAATTCTATCTAAGAGAAAACCGATTTCAGGTTAAACATGAACCACCGTCTCGAACAGTCAACTGACCGGACTAGAGTGATTTCTATCCGATCGGATTACTTGAGGTTTGACGAGAGTTCTGTTGTTTGGCACGTTATCAAATCGTCTCGAGTCAAAACTACAAACTATCAAAACAACCAAGTGTCAAGACGATCAGGTCGTGGACGGATTGTCGTCCAATCGAATTGTCATCCGATCGGAAAACCATCCAATTTGCTCGCACCTTGGTCCCACACTTAAACTCTTGTTGCACCTTTGGAGATCTGAACGTCGAACGGATTGCCGCCCGGTCGGATTGCCATCCGATCGAGCGACCATCTGACCATGTGATGTTTGGGACTTCAACACTTAAACAATTTTCAACATGTTCAATGCATTTTCAGTTTTAACGGATTGCCACCCGATCGGTAGACTATCCGATCGAGTGACAACACTGCTGTGAACTTGTTCTCTGGGAAATACCTCGCCAAACGGATCGTCATCCGATTGAACTGTCGTTCGATCGATCGACCTTAAAGGTAGAGATACTTCTCTGTTTTCAAAATGCTACAACGAAAACTTCAAAAGACAAACCATCATACACAAACACATCTTCACCAAACGAGGTGTCAATCCAATCGAATGGCCATCCGATCGGATTGCCATCCGACACTATCACTCCTGCACCGTTTTACGCGCCGCTTATCGTTTATGCTATCGTTAACTATTCAGGAAAATCTCTCAGCACTCCCTTCAATCCAAGATAGTGTTTACTTGTTAAGCACAATCTGTGAGTATACTCGATCCCTTTTTGCTTTATACACTTTTGGTTGTTACATACGTTACTTATTCTAAATCACAATCAAGACACAACGCAAACACTATTTATAAGCTAACCATTATTGCATGTTACGTGTTATTCGATGAATGCTTGTATGTTATGTTAACACAGTGATTGTTGCCTGACACCTTAGCAACGATAGTACTATAGTTTGGACTTAGCACCTGTCGTGGACAGGGGTTGTTAAGGGCTTTACTTCACGTATCCCAGTTGGGATATGCGTTGCGTATTCTACAACTCGAAGTCACGTCTGTGCATATTTCTCTGTCGATAACCTACTTGCCTTCACTTTATACATGTTACATGCTGGTTATGCGTAAACGATTTCGAACTCTATTATATCTACCAAACTTGTATGCTCACATTTAACTATGTATATTGACCTTTAATTTAACGTATGTGGCAGGTGTTTAGGATGCTCTTTGCTAGGATGCTCGCTTTGGTGAATCAAGCTAGGGGTCTAGTTATGTCACGCTTAAATCTGAGTGGTCGAGACAGTATTTGTTTTTGAGACAATTATTTGTAATAACTATTTTATTTGGATATGTTGTGGTATGGGACATGAAGTTTTAATATCTGGTAATTAATAGTTGTTATGGATACTCATGGATAATCTGTTTCGCTCAGTGCCATGCCCCGATGTTTCCGCCATCGGTTAGGGTGTGACATGAAGCTTCTGAGGCAGCGGGCGCAGCTGGGAGGAAAAAGAGGAAGGCTAAGAAGACGCAGGATGATGGGGGTAAGAAGGATAATGCAGCAAAACCCTCTGTTTCTGATGCTGCGAAGTGAAGAAGGTATTTTAATTCGTAGCTTTCTTAGCACATTTGAACAATGTTTATGGGCTATATGTTTTGAACATCTTTTTTTAAGGGAACCGTTTAGGTCCCTGGTTGCTTAAAGCCTTGAAGGCTCCTGACCAATATCTTATGTTGGATGACCCGTGTGGCCTTTGCTACTTTTGACTTTGCTAATGTTTTACATGTTATGTTCTACTTGTGATGTCTTGCATTGTTATGTTGTTTCGTTTATTCCCTTGTGTTTTTATTTGTTTTGTGTGCTGCCTTTGTTCATGGTTTGTGTATCCTATGTTATTTATACCTTAAAGGGTTCAGCGCTGCAACCACTTAGCCTTAGGATATTTTGAACAAGAGAATACAACACCTATCCTATTTGTGACTTTTACTTAGTCTGTTTTTTGGTTTGTAAGCCAATGTTAAGGCTTAAGGAACATTTGGTGTAGGCTGCTCAAACCAGTCTATGAGACATATTTTTTTTAAAGTTTTCTAAGTCTCATGGAGTTATATTGATTTAGGAACTCACCCCTTATATAGGTCCACTCAGCCCTTGAACCTATTGAGCGATGTGGCCTGGGAGCTCATCCCCTTACATGGCCCTTGCCATGGAGTTTCTTGCTAGGTTCTCAACCTGATTGTAAGATAGAAAGACAAATTCTGATGAAAACTTCATCATTCGTTCATTTCAAAGTATTTTGGTTACAAGGGGAATAAGACAACACTTTGGAATTCTTATTAACACATTTGACTAAACATGGAACCTTTTGAGGTTTTTGCCATTCCAATGATGGGAAAGCTTTTTGCCTTGTGGATTTGCCAGTTTGTACGATACCCCTTTGTGGGCTTCAAGGATAGTATACAACCCTTCCCATTTAGGGCCAGGCTTTCCTTGGCTTTCCTTTTTGCTGGCTTCGTTATTTCGAAGGACAAGATCCCTAGGCTTGAACCGTTCATACTTTACCCGTGCATTGTAATAGGATTCCATTTTCTGCTTGTATTTTGCTTCTTGTATGGCTGCCTGGTCTAGGGCTTCTTCAAGAAGTTCCAAGTTCAACATCGTCTCTTGCTTGTTTGACTCTCGATCAATGTTGAACGTCCTCTTCATTGTAACTCCTATTTCAGCCGGGATTATAGCCTCTGATCCAAACACTAGACTGTATGGTGTTTTCTTGTGACTTATCTTTTCGGTTGTTCGAATTGCCCATAACACGTTGGGAAGTTCTTTGAACCAATTGTTGTCGTACCTTCCCAGACGAGTTTTAATCCCTTCAACAATGTTGCGATTTGTTCTTTCAACTTGACCATTGGACTATGGGTAAGCCACCGAGCTGAACACTTGGGTTATTCTGAACTCCTTGCACCAGGAGCTAAATGATTTCTTGGCAAACTGCTTCCCGTTATCTGTAACTAGCACCCCTGGCAGCCCAAATCGATAGATTACGTTCTCCCACACGAAGTCGATGACCTGTTTTCCTGATATTTTTGCCAATGGCTTCACCTCTGGCCACTTGATGAAGTAGTCCACGGCAACCAATAAGAACTTGACTCCTCCTTTGGCCGATGGGAATGGACCAACAATGTCCATTCCCTAGTTGTAGAAAGGCCAGGCTGAGGAGATGGGAACCAGGTCGTGTTTGGGGC
Source organism: Helianthus tuberosus (assembly GCA_030545235.1). NCBI lineage: Eukaryota > Viridiplantae > Streptophyta > Magnoliopsida > Asterales > Asteraceae > Helianthus > Helianthus tuberosus. The sequence continues at coordinate 9,701 of JARYGA010054014.1, read as the reverse complement.
TTTTTGGCACCGGAGCATGTGTCTGGCAAGCTTCACATTTTCGCAGCTGTTCAGATGTATCCCGATGCATGGAGGGCCAAAAATAACCAAGGTCCATTAGCTTGGAAACCACTGATCTTGGGTCGTAGTGAGCCCCACATATTCCTTCGTGAACCTCCTTGATCAGATATTGGCTTTGCTTTGGGCCAACACATCGAAGTAGTGGTGCAAGGTATCCTTTGTGTAGAGGATATCTCCTTGTAGCACATACTGTCTTGATTTGATCCGAACCCTTTCAGCTTTCGTCTGATCACTTGGCAACTCACCATTTGTTAGGAATTTGACTAAGGGGGTCATCCAATTTGGCCCTTCTTCTGTAATCACATCTTGTACTTCGAGTTCTTGAATGGACGACATTTTTATCACTTCAACTAACACCTTCTTGGTCAGATGGGCAAAGGTAAGTGATGCAAGCTTGCTAAGTGCATCGGCCTTCTTATTTTGCGACCTTAGGACTTGTTTAATGGTGCATGATTGAAACATGCCCATGAGTTCCTTTGCCTTTTCTTGATTGGGTTCTTTAGCTATGTAGCTATCGTTCACTTAACTTGAAACGAGCAAGGAGTCTATGAAGACTTGAAGCTTTTGAACGTCCATCTTTTTGGCTAGCTTGAGTCCTATTATTAGTGCTTCATACTCGGCTTCATTGTTGGTTGTTTGAAATTCAAGCCGGAGAGTATATGTAAATTCTAATTCTTCAGGATTGATCAAACTAGCCCTGCCCGTGACCCTTCAAGGCTGGAAGCTCCGTCGATAAAAAGCTTCCATGTATCAGGGTCGGAGGGTTCAGTGGAAGCAGTGTTAACTTCTGCTGTTGTTTCCTTTGGAATCTCCAAAATGTCAGCTAAGATTTGGGCTTTCACAGCTTTCCTTGGAACGTAGGTGATGACGGGGGTAGCCCAAGACTAAATAAAATGACTAAATATGAAAACACTCAAAGGGTTAAATGGTTCAATGGTTGAAAAGCTGTGAGATAGGGAAAAGCAATACGGAAAAAGTGGCCAGTCACATCCAGGGATTGCTTCACCAACCAACAGCCGCAAAAGCAATGCAGGTCTGCAGAGCACACGCTATTATCCAGGGGTCAAAAGGCTTCAACCCCTGAAAGGGCAGGCCCCTCGCTGCAAGCAAGGTCGCTAGTCAAATGAATGCCTCTTTGGGAGATGTCTTCTCCTATATAAGTGACACTTCATTTACTGAGTTGGGACATTCTGGACCAGGCCTGTTTCCTTAAACTCTGGTCATTCACATTGAGTACTTGCTTTATGCGAGTCACTCACTTTCACATCCAACACACACATTCCATTTGCTCCCATATCCGAATCTGAATAAACTTCAGAGGAGGAACCTCAGCAAATAACAACAATAAACTAGTGAACCTCCTTCCACGTCTTGCAAACGTGGGGGGACCCCACGACCTGCGTTAGGCAAAGTTAAACCCTTCAACCCTTTTGCCTAACCAGCCCAGCTACTACCGTTGGTCTTATATTTGTTGCATCAACAAGTTGGCGCCCACCGTGGGGCTACGCCGCTATTTCTCATCAGAAAGACCTAGTAGTGTAGCTCTCTTCACTTAAAATCACCATGTCTGAAAGTGGATCCCCGGGTGAAGTAAATCAGATTCCAAACACCTCCACCCAGGGTAGTAGCCAAACTCATGTGGCTATACCAACTTCTTTCTCAACTCCGGGGAGCACACCCGAGTTCCTCACCTTCAACACACCAACTCCATCCAGATCCGGAGTTCCTTCTCCCAACGTCGGTGTCTCTGACACCCCGGCGCGTGTTGAACTTACCCCCGAGGGGGTTGCCAACAATTTCCTGGAATTGAGGTCTCTCCTCAACCAACATGTGAATAGAGAAAGAGAAAAGAGAAAAGGGGGTGAGAATTCGCCTAGATTATGACGAGCCAGAACCAACGTTGTCTCCCGGACCACCTCCCCTTCCTTTTACAACTAGAAATGAGGCTGGTCCCAGTAATCCTTCAAACCCTCACCCGTATCTGTCCACAATGACAAATCCTACAGAGCATCCCATCTTCTCTTCCCAACCGATTACTAGTGGTGCTCCTTTAGGACACGAGCTAACCCTTGACCAGCTCCTACAGTCCCCAGTAACAAGCTTCCCAGCATCTACAACAACCACGTGGGAACAAGCTCTGTCCGTGCTCCCTTTGGCACGAAGTGCTGTCATGAGCACTCCCCTGGGAATAAACGGCTCAGTTGCACCAGGAAGCCTTCAAGGCTTCAACCTCATGCCCAACATGATGACCCAGATGATGGCCAACTTCCTGTGGCAACACTTTATTAATCAGGTGCTAGCCACTCAGGGAAATAACGGCAATGGCAATAATATGGATGCAAGGGCTGAAGAAGACTTGGCTAAACCATATAAGCCAAGTAACCTTTCATGCTTTTCAAAGCAGGTAGCCGATTATGATTTCCAAGCAAAGATCAAGATGCCATCCCACATCAGGACGTATGATGGGACTGAAGATCCTGAGGACCATCTTCAGATCTTCACCGGTGCAGCAAGGATAGAGAAATGGTCAAATGCTGAATGTTGCCTAATGTTTATGCAAACTCTTGTTGGATCAGCCAGAATCTGGTTCAACGACTTACCTGCTCAAAGCGTTCGAAGCTTTGATGATCTTAGCAAGGGTTTTCTAGCCAATTTCTCCCAACAAAGGCGATATGTTAAAGACGCAACAGTGATCTTCCAGATAAAACAACGTGATGATGAAAGTCTTCGTGCATTCATTGAACAATACAAGAAGGAAGGTCTGACTTATGTAGGGGCAGATGAGAAAATGAGAGTGGCTGGTTTCATGAATGCCATCACCTCTAAATATCTCACAAGAGATTTCAACAAATCCCTGCCCAAGACCTTGGAAGAAGCTCTCGAAAGGGCTGAAGCCCACATCCGGGGAGAGGAGGCGGTAGACATTAAAGAACAAAGAAAAAGGGGATCCAGCTGGCGAAGCAATAGTCCAGCTAGGAAAAGGGGAAACTTCAACTCCTATGACAGGCGGTCAAAGGGTTCAGACCCTCGACGGTCTGAAGGCCGAAACCCTTCAAGCAGGGAGAAAGGCATAAGTTTCACACCCCTCACGAAGACCCCTCAAGAAATCCTTGCAACGGAAGAAGTTAAGCAAAACTTTCGGCCTCCTAGGCCTCTCCCCAAAAGCAGAAAAAATGAGAACTCCACGCAATACTGTGAGTTTCATGAAGAAAAAGGTCACCACACCAATGATTGCTTCCAACTCAGGAAAAGGATTGAAGAAGCTGTTAAGTCCGGAGAACTCGCTCATTTGGTAAAGGGAGTCCGGGACAAAATGGCTGAAGGAAAAGGTAAGGAAGTCAATATGGTGGATTTTGATGGAAGGGTTCCTCATAAAAGACAGCGGTTGGAAGCTTGGGAGCTTCAGTGTGTCTGTTTCCCCCCAACGGAGAAAGATCCTCTCTCTAGCCCTCTTGTGGTAGAAGCTACCGTGGGAACATTGCAAACATGTAGGGCATACATAGACACTGGGGCAGCCACTGAAATCATGTTCGAGAAATTCTTCAACCGTTTGAGAAATGAAGAACGTTCAAGGCTTCAACCCTCTGGAACCTCAATAAAAGGTATCGCTGATATACCCCTCAAGCCTTTAGGGCAACTGACACTTAATGTTCGTTTCAGCGAAGGTTTGAAAGAAAGAACTCAACCACTCACCTTTGTGGTTATTAACATCCCCTCAAGATATGATGTGATCATTGGAAGGCCAGGGCGGTGTGCATTCTACATGGCCGTGTCTATTGGCCATGGCACAGTCAAGTTTCCCACAGAAAGGGGTATAGCAACCCTTCAACCCTCTCAAGAAGCATACCTAGTTGAAGGTGAAAGTTCCAAACGTAAAGAAGACAAGCAAAGGCTAATCATAAATCCTAAGTACCCTGAACAGAGAATAAGGGTCAATCCAAGCCTTTCACAAGAAACCCTTTCGTATCTCAAAAAGCTGCTAACACATTACAGTGATGTCTTCGCTTGGTGTCCAGAAGATATGACAGGGATCCCTCGGAACATTGTTGAACATGAGTTAAGAATACCATCGGATGTCAAGCCTGTGGTCCAAAAGAAAAGAAGCCTAGCACCCGAGAGAAGTCGGGCAGCCTGCCAAGAGGTTGAAAAGCTTGTGTCGGCCGGTATTCTCCGAGAAGTCAAGTACCAATCATGGGTTGCAAACCCGGTTATGGTCAAGAAACCCGACAACTCTTGGAGGATGTGCATAGATTTCAAGGATCTTAACAAGGCTTGTCCTAAGGATTGCTATCCACTACCGGAAATTGATCTCAAGGTTGACTCCCTCACCGGTTACTCGTTCAAATGCTTTCTTGATGCATACAAAGGTTATCACCAAATCCTCATGAAGGAAGAGGATGAGGAAAAAACAACCTTTCACACGGACAAAGGGATCTTTTGTTATCAAAAGATGCCTTTTGGCCTCAAAAATGCCGGAGCAACCTACCAAAGACTCGTTGACAAAGCCTTTGCAAACCAAATTGGCAAAAACATGGAGGCATATGTCGATGACTTGGTGATCAAAAGCAAGACGGAGTATCAAATGCTTGATGACATTTAAGAAACTTTCAATAATCTCAGAAAGGTTAACATGAAGCTCAACCCTGAAAAATGCTCATTTGGGTTTGAGGAAGGAAAGTTCCTGGGCCATATTGTGGGAAAACAAAACATCAAGGCTAACCCAAACAAAGTGAAAGTTGTCCTTGAAGCCAAACCACCAAAAACCAAGAAGGAGGTGGAAAGCTTAAACGAAAAGCTTGCAGCCTTGAAGCGTTTTACCTCGAAGTTGGCCGAAAGATCTCTGCCCTTCTACAAAACGCTCAAGAACTGCTCAGATAAGAATGATTTCAAATGGACTGAGGAAGCTGAAGAAGTTTTCAACCAGATGAAGCAACATCTAGCTTCCTTACCAGACATTGCGCTACCTGAAGCTGGGGAGTTAATATCGGTGTACCTCTCAATTGCTGATGAGGCCATCAGTGCAGTCCTCACCATTGAGCGAAACAAGGCCCAGGTACCCGTTTATTTTTTCAGCAAAACTTTAAAATTGGCTGAAACAAAATATCCTCCCCTTGAAAAACTTGCCTTAGCCCTAGTTCAAACAGCTAGAAGGCTTCGAAGGTATTTCCAAACACATCCTATACAAGTGGTGTAACGCCCTTATTATTATTTAACGGTTTTCGTATAGTTTATGAAGATAAACGGGTAATTATGATTTCAAATACATTGAAATTACGGGTTCATTAAACCTTTTACAGAATTAAAAGTGAACAACATGACGTGTGAGAGTTCGTCATTTAACATAACAACGATACATAGTGCGGAAGCTTATTTCTTAATCGTGTTCGGTCCTTCATTATGCTTGATCGTCCACCGGTGCTAAAAGCATACCTGAAACTCATAAAACATGAGTTGGATTAGTCATATGTAACTTAGAACGTATTTAAACGAGTCTGGGAAGCGAAACTGATTAAAATAAAAAATTTTCTCCAAAACGGGGTTCTGTCGCGTGTCGCGGAGGAGCCATGTTGTTCCTTCGCGTGTCGCGGGGGAAACCAGTTTCCAGCAGGTCTGGAGCTGGGTCCTGCATTTTCAGCTATGCCTGTTTTTACGGAAACGGCCATAACTTCTTCGTTATTGATCCGTTTTACCCGATTCTTTTTCCTACACGTCCGTAATTTAATCCTCCATCTTATGGAGTTAAAATCCTACATTCAACATGAGAAATTTTGAGACTTCTAAGCCTTTGACTCGTTACCTTTTTACCAAATTTTAACCCGTTTATGCATTTTATCAAACAAACGTATTTGTTTGATTCCTATATCTCATACACTTCTTCAAATTAATGTTACCTACTATATTAGGTTCTAATCATAGGTTTATTACACAATTTAAACCCATTTTCGCTCGTATGCTTATTTTGACCCGTTAAGGGTATTTAAGCACTTTAAAGCTTGAAATCGCTTTCATTCATTTCTAGCATCTTATTCCTACATTTCTTATCAAGTAATCTTCCACCACAACTATAATTGTGTTGGATCTAATGTGGATATCTATATGTTCCGAGTTTTACCCCTCGGATTATTATTTTACGGCAAGACTCAAATAGAGCCATTTGACTAACGTATTACATCTTCCAACTTCTATACTTATTCTAAGTATTTATCTAATCACGAAATTCGTTTCCAAACAACCTTTAAGGGTTGTTTGTTCAATTTAGCCTACTGGGGCGTTTTGGTCGATTTTGGTCCTTCTTTTACAACGAAGGACTCTCACCAATTATTCGACCAAAATAGCACTTTTAACTACAACATAATTATACGTATCTGGCTCGGATCAACATATTGACCCGTTTTAATACCTTTCGCTATTAATATCTAGATAATAGCAATGCTAACCATGTGTTAATTCCTGTGATGACAAAACTCAATAAGAAATCATCAAATATTATTGACAAATGGTGTTAACAACACCATTTGACCCGTTTATTCAAAATGACCAATTGTCATTATAAGATGGCACTTAATTACCATTTCACCCCTTTAACCTATCCCGGTTTACTTTTTTTTTTTAAATCATCCAACTTGAAAGTCGTTTCCTGTTTTATTAGACCCATTTTGACTTATGCCAAATGGTTTCGTTTTAAATCCCTTTTATCTATTCGTTAACCCATGTCCGGATTACCATTTCACCATTTTCACTTGTTCCGACTAGCATTATATCGCGCCGGAACATCATGTTTCATTTACTTAATATAAATTGTATTCCATGCTCACAAATAAGCATTTTGTAATAAAAGTAAAAAGGGCGTAAGCTTAACTTACCTCGCATCCGAACTGCGCTTTTCCTTTCCTTCTTGATTCGTTTGACCCGCTCCCTCATCAAGCTTCCACCTAGCTTGTTGCGAGTCAAACTATCATCATCGTTTTCAAGGTGGTTAGATTAGTCATTCAAGATCATAACTTTCACACCTTATGAATCTTTTATCATTATTCTTAATGAACCTTATCATATGTCGGTTTGACTTTTAAAGGTCAAACCACCAATCTACAAATATGGTTGCACTAACAAGTTCACATGACTCGATTTAGGCACATTATCAACCATTTAGTGAGCGTCATCTTTTGAGACGTTACTCCTACTAACATGTTATTTGATTCATACCCCAAGTAACCATAAATCAACATGTAATTTTAGTCATTGTATGCACATATACACTTTGACTATCATAACCATGAGTTTAACTCTTGTGTAAAAACCCACTTCTAATCACTTATGAATTCTTAACAAAATCTCTAATTTTGTCGAATAGTTCATTCATATGAATTATTATGATGTTTATGCACATCAATTTCATCAAATCAACATAACCCACTTAGCTCATACTTGGCTATTTGATAAATCACTAGTTTATGGCACAATCCTACAAGTTTACATCTAGGGTTTGTTCCTAGACTTGTACCCACACCAATATCACTATAACATTGAACATTCATGCAAGAATTTCGTTCATATGTTCATCAAAAAATTCGAAATATCAATAAACATCAAAATTCAACATACCTTGTGATCCCCTAAGCTTGGTGATCACGATTTTATTAAAAGCCCCAAATTCTTGGCTTGATTTCTCTTTGATTTTGGAAATTTTTGTGAGTTAGGGTTCTTGGAAGGGAACTCCCCTTTTTCTCCTGCATATATCGACCAAAACACACAAATATGTGTGTGTTTTGGTGTTTTTAAGTTTTAGTTATAAACTTGTTTCCAATTGTCCACCTTTAGTCCCTCAAGGTTTTATTTTGATCTATATAAGTTATAATCCATTATTTATAACCTAATCACATATTATTAACTAGGTTAATTATTCCTAGTTAATTTAATGGGGTCGGGAGTTATAACCCGTTGTATTTTAAGTCCCGTTAACTCGGGCTCTTATAAACTCAATCTCTTAAAACTTTGATTCGCTTGTATTTAATTATTAGGATTTCTTATTTAAATCCAATTATTTACCTGGTTATTTTTACTACTAACGGTACTTTACCCGTCTTTTAGTATTAACGGAGTTTGATTACCAAACCCGTTTTCGGGGTGTTACAAGTCTACCCCCCTTAAAGAGGTTTCGTCCTCGAAACCTTTTCTTACATAATTCATTGAGTTTAAACTCAATGTATTCGATCCGAGAAATATTTTAAAATTACTTATACTTTTTAACCAATCGTTAGTATTACCCGAAAAGTACGGTAACATCTTTTTTTTTTACTACTTGTCTACATATCTCATACGGCATAGTGTAATTTCGAAATAACGTAATCTCGTTATTTCCACTAGTTTAGTTAACTTAGCGATATCCATCGCTTTCATATACTATCGAATTTCCTTATGAATCCGTTACTTTGACCCGTTTAAAGGTCTTTAGTGAAATCTTTTAGCAACAATTTCTTTTGTTTTCAAATTCATTTATTCGGTTCAGTTATACCGAATCCACCGCTTACAATCAACCAACTTACTTAAATGTCCTTAACCGGTCTCACTAACTAGACTTATTAGTCCAGTTGCTTTTTACCGCTCGCTTGGTGATAATGTGATTCCACTTCACATTGCATTTCTTGACCGTGATCGTGTCACGTCATGTTTAATTTATATCAACCTTTCATTTTCGAAAATACCGCTTTTTCGAATATATCGTCTTGCACCTATCGATGTTAAGACCCATACTCTTTGATATTTGTTATTTCAAATTCGTCTTATAGTATTCATATTTGTTAAAACGTTGTTTCTTACTAAAACTGAATTTTAGTTTAACGTTTGTTTTTTTTTTTAACTATGTCAATTACTCATATTAAGGAAATTGACAACCCATAATTTATTCTTTTCTGTTCTCATTTTACACAGGGAATCATAACTAGTCCCCTTGCTTTACACTATTGACCCGTAGGTTCTTTCACTTAGCCTCATAGGCTATTTCTTTAAATTTTTCACCTTTTTAAGGTGAAACATTAACAACTCGTTTCCTTCTCTTTATGACCCGAGGGTCTTTTTGGTCCCGTAGACCTTAACATTGTGTTTAATCCATTAGGTTATGATGATCCCATAGATCATCTTTTATTCTTGTCTATATTCAATTGTATATATACATATATAGCTTCAAGGCATCTCTTATTATGTTTGGAATCGTTTATTTTCGCTCTTGAACTTCAATTGACCTTGACCGTAGTCTAAGGCTTCATTTGTTTACTTCCGGACTAATCCTCCGACTTTATGACTTCTGACGTTATTTACGCGTTAGTTTATTCTACGCTTACCGTTTTCCGGTTCATACTTATACTTCTATCCAACCCATTACCCGAGTTCTTTTATCTTAACGTTCTTAACGCCCATAACCCTTTACATAGATTAGTTAACATCTCACACTTTTACTTATTCAGTCCGCGCCTACTTACATTAGCAAGCGTCATCATTTATTTAATTCGTTTGACTTGTTCGTGTGAAATTTCATCACTGGTGAACGTCAAATTTCATTCTTTGTTCAACCCGTTCGACTTTTAACTAGTCGAACGTAATTTTTTTTATCAAAATTTATGTTTGCGAAAATTCTTGTCATCTTT